>CAUYQU010034442.1:0-56415 GCA_963574635.1 Cheracebus regulus | reverse complement strand
AAGGCGGGGGAGGGGTGGAGATGGGAGTACCGAGACAGAGGGTGGGGGAGGGGTGGATGAGGGAATGGAGACGGGGGGAGGGGAGGCGGAAGGTGGGGGAGGGGTGGAGATGGAAGAGAAAGGTTGCAGAAGGGGTGAGGGTGGGGGAAGGGAGACAGAAGGTGGGGGAGGAGTGGAGATGGGAGAACAGAGACAGAGGGTGGGAGAGGGGTGGGGATAAGGGAATGGAGACGGGGGGGGAGGGGAGGGAGGGGAGACGGAAAGCAGGGCAGGGGTGGAGATGGGTGTACCGAGACAGAGGGTAGGGATGAGGGAATGGAGGCGGAAGGCGGGGGAGGGGTGGAGATGGGAGTACCGAGACAGAGGGTGGGGGAGGGGTGGATGAGGGAATGGAGACGGGGGGAGGGGAGGCGGAAGGTGGGGGAGGGGTGCGAATGAGGGAATGGAGACGGGGTGGGGGAGGTGTGGAGATGGCGGAAGGCAAGGATGGGAATGGGGGAAGGAAGACACGGTGGAGGTGGGGATGACGGAAGAAACGTTGGGGGAGGGGTGGTGATGGGGAGGAAGACGGAGGTTGGCAGAAAGAGGTAGCGGAGTGTTGGGGGTGAGTGAACGGGTGACGCCTGTGGTCTTGCCCCCAGGACAGCAGCAGGGGCAGGGTGGAGAAATGGGGTATAGCTGGTGAATGGACAGGCAGTGGGGAGGTGGGAGACTGGCTGGGACTGTGGCATGGGCGGTTCTGGGATCAGGGAGAGGTCCAGGTCTGGACCCCGCCCTGGGCCTGTGCTTCTACTCACCCCCCTTTCTCTCAGTGGGATGCGGGAGCAGGGGCCGGTTCCAGGGTCCCCTCAGCGGTGGTCCTCGCCCCACCCCGTCCCGCTGGTCTAGAAAAGACGTCCGTGCCCTTGGCTGGGTAAATCTTCATATTTACCTGTATCTACCTACTTCTACAACCCCCCAGGGCTGAAGAGACCCCCCCACCAGGATTCAATTTACTTGCGCTCTCTCTGGAGCGCGCGTACTTCCGTCCTCCCGAGAGTCAGTCTTCCAGAACTTTCTGAGGCCTGCGCATGCTCCTCTCGCCTCCCCGTGCTTCCGCATTCCACAGAAATCCACGCCTTCACGCCACACCCCTTCCCCGTGCCTCCAGAAAACTCAGCCCTGCTTTCCTTGTATTGAGGGCCGCTCCTTTTGTCGCCAATACATACCTGTTGGTAGGTCACACCTGGGGGGCGGGTGGGGTGTCCCGGAGCGGTGCCAAGGCACGGCAGGCCCTGCTTCTGGCCGTTGGGGAGCTGTGCCTGAAGCCTCGCTGGGATCCCACGTCCGGCGCCAGCAGGGGGCACTGGAGTCAACAGGGACTGTGTGCAAAACCCACTTCCTCCCGGGCCCTCGAGGGAGACAGTCAGGTTTCTGCAGAGATGAGGAGGGTCTTTTCTGGGTGAGGGGAGAGGGAGGGGCTCGGAGCCAAGCGGAAGGGCCCCATGTTCCTGGCCCAGTCCACATGTTCGGGCCTCCTTCTCCCCTCACCCGGAAAAGTGCTTTGCTGAGCTCCAGGAATCTCTTTGGCTCTTTTGAATTGTTTTCTCGGTCAGGCCTGGGAAGTACTCAGCCTCCACAAACTGTGTTTTCCTGAAAGGGGGGACCCCAAATCTCCTGCCATAGGCTGTGATGATCATGGTGACTAAGAGCAACAGGCAGTGTGGTGAGGCTGGCTGGCTTTTGTGGCTCTGGCCTGCCGTTCCCCTAGGGATCCCCATGCTGGTGAACAGAGCTGCGAGTTCCCAGCTGCACGGATGAATGAATGCGATCCAGATTTGACCTGGGACTGTCACATAGAATGGGGCTGATAAGGCCAGGCGTGGTGGCTCACACCTGTAATCCAAGCACTTTGGAGGCCAAGGCGGGCGGATCACCTGAGGTCAGGAGTTCAAGACCAGCCTGACCAACATGGTGAAACCCTGTCTTTAAAAAAATAAATAAATCTATAAAAGAATGGGGCTGATAGAAACCGTCATGTTTTCACCTTGGAAATGGATACTCAGCCTCCCCCTCTCTGCCTGAGGCATTCAGGAAAGGTTTGTCCTTCAGTGGCTGTGGATGTTCAGAGATTCACAGTTCTGACTGTATAAAGTTTAGGGTGAAAACAAAAAACGAAACAAGAAGACCATTGTTTTAAAGTGGCAGCTAATCATCTCAAGACAGCCAACAAGGCAGCCCCCTGGCAGGGTTGCCCAGGACTCCTTTTCTGAGGCCTGGGCAGAGAGCAGCCATAGGAGCTTGAAGGGCCAGAGTTCAGGGCATGGGAACAGGCTGCACACATCTTGAGGGAGTATGGTGCTTGTCCAGTTTGAGAAGGGAAAGAAACTGGTGCAGAGGGGAGGCTGATAAGAAGGCAACAGCGGGATAGTGTGGGATTGAAAAGGGGATCCATTTGAAGACTGGCCACCATTATTTATTTTCGTCATCTGATTGCTGTTGCTCCACTGAGATTGATGCATGGAGAACAAGTTGGGGAGGGGAGAGGAGAACGTGAACATGACCCTGGTCCTGCCTCATGGCACAGAGTGTGGTCATGGAAGTCCACAGAGGAGCACATATAGAGAGGAATCATGGCATGGCCAGGTTGCCAGCAAGAGGGAGAGAGGAAAGAGGATTGTGGAGGATCCCTGCGGAGTGCTGTCAGTTGAGGCTGGTCCGTCCTTTTATGGTGATGGGTGTGTGAAAGTTGCAGATACCAAAATAAACTTACCTTTTGTTGACCCAAACTAAAACCCTGAGGATATGAAAGGGAAGGGCTTATACTTACATGGCTGAGATAAAAGCCCTCTCAGGAAGCCAGGCGTATTGGCTCACCCCTGTAATCCCAGCATTTTGGGAGGCCAAGGTTGGAGGAACACCTGGGGCCAGGAATTCAAGACCAGTCTGAGCAATTTAGCAAGACCTCATCTCTATTTTTAAAAAGGAATGGGTGTCTCAGGACTTTCTGAAATAGCTCTGCAAGACATTCCCATTTTAGGACCACAGCAATTTAGATAAGGTGTTTTTGACAGAACACCTGCTGGCCAGGTGTGGTGGCTCACACCTGTAATCCCAGCACTTTGGGAGGCTAAGGCAGGCAGATCACCTGAGGTCAGGAGTTTGAGACCGGCCTGACCAACATGGAGAAACCCCATCTCTACTAAAAATACAAAAAATTAGCCAGGCATAGTGGCACATGCCTGTATCCCAGCTACTTGGTAGGCTGAGGCAGGAGAATCGCTTGAACCCTGGAGGCAGAGGTTGTGGTGAGCCAAGATTGTGCTGTTGCACTCCAGCTTGGGCAACAAGAACGAAACTCTGTCTTAAAAAGAGAAAGAAAGAACATCTGCCTAGGAACAGCATCTCCGCCAATGAACTGATGTCGTCTGTGGTTTTGAGTTTCCATAATTAATGAACTCTGTTTCTAAGCAGCTTATCTAAACCTCTCCTTTTGCTGGTAAAACCTTCCCTTTGCCCTCCCCTCTTCAGATGCATATGCGGCTTGCCATAGCTATGCATCTTAGGTTATAATGCTTTTCTTTTTTAAATTTGTTTTTTTTTGTAAATGTGGGAATTGGAAAATTTCCTCTTCAAAGTTTCCTTTCTTAAGAAAAATTCATAAGTGTTAGAAATAATAGTTTGTTTTAAACACTTTCTTCAAAAGTCTTCTTGCCTTTTTGCTAGAAGCCCTATCCTATGTAGCTGTTAAACATGCTTACAGGCACGTAGTGCATTCTATGTCCTTGTACCTTAACCAAGATATCTGTGCTAGGTGTGCTCACAGGCATGTCCCAGCTCACAGCCTATGCCCCTTCCTTATTTGGACTTCCTTTTTTTGCTCTCCCTTGCTTTTGCCTGTTTATAAATAAAGTTTCAAGTTATTAGCCAATCAGGTTTTAGTTTAGATTGTGAGGTCTGGCTCCAGCCAGTGAAGATCAGGCACAGCAGTAGGGACAACCCCAAATGTGAAATATGTCTGCTTTCCTTTGTTTGTGGTATTCTCGTGGCAAGATTGTTAGTGGGAGTACCCTTTCTGCAGGAAGTAAAAAGAATTGCTTTGCTGAGAGATCCTTTGTCCCAGTACTAATTTTTCTTTGTGGCACCAAAAGAAAAATTTTATACACAACAGTAAATTTATTTTGATTTTTATACTTACCTGTTTTTTGAGACAGGGGTCTTGCTTTGTCACCAAGGCTGGAGTGTAGTGGCATAATCATAGCTCACCACAGCCTCCAACTCTCTGGCTCAAGCAATCCTCCCACCTCAGCCTCCTGAATAGCTAAGACAACAGGCATGCACCACCTCACCTGGCTAATTTATGTATTTACTTTATTAATTTTTTTTTTTGTAGAGACGGAGTCTCACCGTGTGGCCCAGGCTGGTCTTGAATTCCAGGCCTCAAGTGTTCCTCATACCTTAGCCTCCCAAAGTGCTGGGATTACAGACATGAGCCACCGTGCCCAGCCTATAATTCTGTTTTCTAATTTCTGAATAAATTAAACAATTTGGAGATGTTTTTTGTCTGATGGTTCTTTTTGATTGACAGTTGGAATGGGAGAGGAACAGTGTGAGGGCAAACATCAAGTGCTTTGCTAAGCTCCGGGTGCTTTTTTGGGACAGGAGACACAAAATACAGTCAGATGCCTGTAATGTTTTGATTTTTTCCTGAGGTATAATTGACAAATAAAAATTGTATGGATTCAAGGTGTACAATTTATATACATTGATACATGCATACACTAATCAAATTAGTTAAAACATTTTTCACCACAATAGTCAACATATGTGTTTGTGTGTGTGTGTGTGTGTGTGTGTGTATATATATATATATATATATATATGTGATGAGTAAACTTAAGATATGCTCTCTTAGAAAATTTCAATTAATAATACGGTATTATTAACTATAGTCACCATGCTCTGTATTAGAGCCTCAGGACTTACCATCTTTTTTTTTTTGGAAACAAAGTCTCTCTCTGTTGCCCAGGCTGGAGTGCATTGGTACCGTCTCGGCTTACTGCAACCTCTTCCTGGGTTCAAGTGATTCTCCTGCCTTAACCTACCAAGTAGCTGGGATTACAGGCACCCACCACCACTCCCAGCTAATTTTTTGTATTTTTTAGTAGAGACGGGGTTCACCAAGTTGGCGAGGCTGGTCTTGAACTCCCGATCTCAGGTGATCCACCAGCCTCAGCCTCTCAAAGTGCTGGGATTATAGGCTTGAGCCACCACACCTGGCCTAGGACTTACCACCTTATAACTAAACTTTTGTAGCCTTTGACCAACATCTCTCCATCCTCCCACCCACAGCCCCTGGAAACTACCATTCTGCTCTGCCTCTGTGAGTTCCACTTTTTATTTTTCTTTTTTTCCCCTTTCCTTTAATATTTTTATATTTATTGTATTACCAAATAATGTCAAAAGAGTTCCACTTTTTAGATTCCACATATTATTAGCTCATACAGTATTTGTCTTTCTGCATCTGGCTTATTTCACTTAGCATAATTTCCTCCAGATTCATTTATATTGTTGCAAATGACAAAATTCCACCTTATTATCATTTTTTTTTTTTTTTTTAAAGGTGGGGTTTCACCATGTTGGCCAGGCTGGTCTTGAACTCCTGACCTCAGGTGATCCGCCCGCCTCGGCCTCCCAAAGTGCTGAGATTACAGGCGTGAGCCACCACGCCCAGCCATCATTTTTTTTATGACTGATGATGTCTGTCTGCAATATTTGAAAAAAAAATGCAGGTCACATGAATGATTATCTAATGTAATTCTATTCACATAAAGTTGTGTATGACCATAACATTCACTCACACGCATATTTGATTGTCAGCTGTCTGCAACCAGCATTTCGAAACCAGAATTCTTTGCCAATGCTGTGAAGAATTTTGTAAAAAGTACCCCCCAGGATGACAGTGTTCTCTGTTGGCAGCAGGACTGTTTCCACACAGTAGGGCTATGCTGGGTGTAGTGCACCCAGGCACACTGTGCCCACAGGCCAGTCTGTGCTGCTGACTCTTATCCCTGTGCTTGGGAAAACAGTGTCCACTGCTGAGCCTATATCTGAATTTGATTCTCAAGAAAAAGGTCATTCATAGCTGTTGAACACTGAGTCATATAGAGGGACAGACGGTGGCTGAGAAAACATTATCTCTGATGTGCATAAGGGGTTAGATAAGGTGGAACAGGAAGATGAAAAAACCTGGGGCGCTAAACCTGGAATTTCCAGCCCTCAGTCTCTGCTGTCCTTGGCCCTCTCATCTGTATGCAACTTGGAAAGGTGCACCATGTGGTTAGAGGTGAAGGAAACTGGGAAGCTTTCACGTTCTCTCTCATCTCCCTTGCTTATATAACACACTCTTCTACACCTACTTTAATAGAGTTTCTGCTCTATAAACATGCCTGAACTCTAGAGACTTTTGAAATTACAGAGGAATGCAGGAGCTCGTTCATCTAGAGCCTTTTCTACCACTAGAATCGGTGAATGCATCTCTGCAAGGCTCAGAATTTCAAGTGACAGGATTTGGGGATTTAAGAGAGAACTGCATCTTGGATAGACCACAAAGCAAGAGGGAAGCTTCACGGGTTGCTCTGCTTCTTGGGCCTCGGTGAGGACTGACTCAGCCAGTCTCAGGCTCTTGAAGACCGCTTGGGAGATCTGTACTAGCAAACTCTTTTCAGCACAACCTGGGGCAGGTAAGGGACCCTTGCTCTCATATTCTGCTGCCTGATAATTTTGCATTAGAAGAATGAGGCCCTGTGAGTATGGGAAGATCAAATTCCACAGACAAGTTCTCATCATTCTCCTGTGACACCCCTAGTTATGCATTTCCAAAGAAGAGCATCTTCCCAGCATGAAGACCCAAGAGCATCTTCCCAGCATGAAGACCCAAGAACAAAGAGGGAGCTTCTCACACGGGTGAGCAGGACAGAAGCCACCTTGGTCAGTGGGAGGAAACTTGCCCAACTCACATCTGATCCAGAATTAGCCACACCTGTGCAGTATCACCTGCATGTGAGCATCATGTATTTGCTCCATGAGTAAATACCTTGTGTGATTCTTGGGTAAAATCCTACCAGTGGTGACATTTCTCTGCCATTTGCTTCAACTGATGTATTTTGTAATTCACTTTAGGACACTTGAATAAGGTAAGCATGTCAGGTGTGAGATGTATTGACTAAGAAAAGCAGAGGTTTCCTGTATCAATGCTCGTGGCTTGCATTCATGCCCATACTTCATGGAAATGGGAAAAACAAAAGAAAATGATACTCTGCTCAAAAAAGCGCTGAGAAATACCATTGTATTAATATATCTACAACTTATTAATTGTGCTAAAGGAACATTAACTTAGGTCATTTTTATGGGAAGATCCCTAACCCTCAAACATTACAGTACAAATATTTCAGTTTAAATGATCATTAAAAGGCCGATGTTTGATTAAAATCTGGAGTCTTTTGCTTTGGGTGTTCTAATCAGCCTATGCGCTCAGGGAGCTGGCTGCCCTCCCAGGCCCTGCCTGGCTCCGTGTTCAAGTAGAGCAGGACTCCCCACAGGCAGCTGTAGGAACTGATGAGGGGAAACTGTTTGCATCAGGGACTCACAAATTTGGCTCAGGATTTTCCCAGGTCCCCATCCCAAGCCAAGGCTGGTCCCAGGACATTCAGAAGAGCTCATCATTATGGGTCTAGGACTTCCCTGCTCCTGCTCTCCTTTCTTTCTTCCCCAGTGACCTTGGAATTGTCACTCTGTCTCATAGGATCTTTCTTTCCCTGTCAAGTGCACTCCCTAAATTCTCTGCTCCTGGGTCAGCAAATCTCTAGAACTTTAGAAAAAGCAGTGCTGGGTCACCAACATGGGGCTGCAGAAAGCTGGCCCAGGACCAGACACACAGGCAGCAGGCTGGGTCTCCACAGGGCTGCGTGGTGGTCACTAGGTAGAGAGGAGGGACCAAGAACCACTCCCCTGAGTGTCTTCAGGGCCACGTGATGTAGAGAGGGGCTGGGACTGGTCTGGATCATTTGAGCCACACATGTCCCTACACAGTAGCATCTTCCTAGAGGTCACGAGTTATTTTGTTTGCTATGCTGCTCCAGATCACCTAATTTATTACCTGTTAATTTCCCACACTACACATCATTTATGTCTCTGAATTCTTCACTTGTGAGCAAATGTCACATCTGACCCGCACTGGTTTACATCGCAGATCCCCTTCAGGCGTCCCACTGTCTTTTTGGGTCCTCACACACCCAAGACCCTTCCCTGAGGGCACACAGGTAGCTCCTTGGACACACTTCCATCACTTGTTTCTTCACTCTTTGCTCAAAGAAGCTCCACAGACTTTTCTTCGGGGAGGCCTTCTCCAACCAATAATCTACAGCTGTTGGCCAGTCAACCTCTGTCGGAATTTTGCATGATTATCTGCTTAGAGCCTACAATTCTACGTTTATTCTTCTATTATTAATTTGTGGATGGATTTGTTTCTATTAATCATTGCATTATCAACCAGAAAGGCTTTTTCACGGCAAGGACACATGTGGCAGGAACAAGGGAGCATCCAACTTTCTCCGACAAAAATAAGTCTGCACGTACTTGGTGGTTTTTCTCCAGATGCTCCACAGTTCCATAGGAACCTCAAATATTTCTAACTTTCCATTCTCTTTGAATGCAATGGTGACTTTGCTTTCATTGTTGTTGATTACAACCTCAGCATGGCTGCTGCAGCTCCGGCTATCACACCATGTTCAAGAGAAACAGCAAAGCACAAATCCAATGTAGTCCTTTCTTCACAAGAGGAAAAGTTCCCTGAGAAGAACTTCAGCCATCTGATAGTTACATTCCATGGACCAATGCTGAGCTACATCGTCGCTCCCGGTGGGGAGAAACTGGGAATTTGCCTGGATTTCAAGTGAATGGAGGAGATAACGCACAGATAGAAGGTGGTAGGGAGTATCTGCTGGGTCTGTAAACCCAGTGTGCTTACTGCACGGATCTCACAACAGGACAGGAAACCCCTGAGACCAAGAAATGTGTCTTCCTCATGCTGAATTCCTAAAATGCCTAAAATGTCTTGCCGGGACAGAGTGAGTGGGTCAGGAAAATTTGTTGGGTGAATGAGCTTCTGTCTCTGTTGAATTACAGGAGTCACCACCAACCCACATTGGTCCTGTATTTGTATCCAGAACCAGTCAAAGCCACCCCTGAGTCCTATATCTCTCAATGCCAAGCCCCAGTTTCCCTTCAGGACCACTAGCCACCCAGAGAGACGTGCAGGGAGCCTCAGGATCGTCCTGTCACCTCCTCTATTACATGGAGTGTTTGTATTTCCATCAGGAATCTGAGAACCTTGTGCTGGGTCCTCAGGCAGGAAGGGGCCACACAGAGAAGAGGAATTTCTCCCTGAGGTCAGCAGTCCATGAATCAAAGAATCAGGAACCTGAGCAGCAGATTCTGAAGCTACATCTGGACCCAGGAGACCTCTGAGCCACCAGCAGCCAGTGTGGAGTGGCCACCAGATGGCAGCAGAGAGTATCTGGCAAAAACACCTGGGTATAGGGTGAGCCTGAGCATTGGAGATGCTGACATGCAGGGATGGTCCATGGCCATGTCCTGAGACCCGGAAGGAAAGAGATTCTTCTTGGAGTATTTGTCCTTGACACTGATGTTTACATTCTTCTAACTTCCTGGTTCTTAGCTCTGTCTCTTGGAGATGGTGCTTATTTTTGTGACATAGATACAGGCACTTTGCCTCTTCCCATCGCCCTGGCGCCCTTCCCACAGTCACACGTGCCATCCCATTCTGTAGTCACACGTGTCCCACCTCCCTGCCCTTTGCTCTGGGAGTTCCCTTCCTGCAGACACAGTGGCTTCTTCTTACCCGCCACTCCTCCACGTTCCTGACCCTGTCCTGGGATCCTGCCAAATCACAGCTCTTGATTTCCTCATGAGGCACAAAATGCTTGCTCATTAATCTTCTGTTGACTTAAGTTTTCATCCATTGATACATTTTCCCAGCAACTGAAGACAACTTCGTTATAATAAACATTCACTTCCGGGGTCTTGGAGTTTGCAACCTCCTCTCATTCCCTCATGAAGCAAATGTTTCCTTTACCTACTGATCTATCCCTGTCCTGAAAGCACCCTGGGGATACTGAGGCACAGCCCCTATGAGCTGGCACTAGAACTCACAGCCAAGGTAGGAACGTACCGCATCCCATGGATCTTCCAAAACTCTGTGTCTGCTTGTAACCAAGGAACTTCATTCTCCCATAGCAGTGAGGAGCTGTGCCCTCGGGTGGGGCCAGTACCTGTTCAAAGCTTGTGCTGAAGAGTTGGGATAAAGGGGTTCCCTGCATTCTGCTCTGGAATGTGTCTTCAAAATGGATTTAAGCCCATACCAGACATCTCATGTCTGACAAAATATTTATGATCAGGATACTACTAGAGAAGCAGAAGCAAGTTAACCACCTGTCTCCTGAGGCAGGATGAAATGGAGGAAGGGACTGTGGGTCCCAGGTAACTTCTCCATCGCCATTGTGACTCTAGCAACCTCTTGAACGGGCCAACCACCATCCCATATGACGAACTTTATATCCCCTAGAGAATACAGAGCAATTCAGCTCTGAGCTTTTCCATGACCACAATCTGGGTAAAGATGTGAGCCCAGACTATGGGACCAGTGGGCGAAGGAGAGTCTTATGGGCTGGGGTATGGGTCTGCAGGGTCACCCCTCCTCCCTTGGTGTCCCTTGGGGCTGAGCCCTTCTCTGGAAACCACAGCGCTCCTCCGGCACCTGCCCCTGACTCTGCTGATTTGCATCATGGGCCGCTCTCTCAGCAAGGGGATAAGAGAGGCCCGCGAGGAACCTGCCCAGCCTGGGCCTCAGGAAGCAGCACTGGGGGAGCCTCCGCCATGGCCTGGACCGCTCTCCTCCTCGGCCTCCTCGCTCACTGCACAGGTGCTGCCCCGGGGTCTCACCAAGCTGCCCCGCCCCAGGGCTCTGGGTCCAGCGTGGCCTTGACTCTGAGCTCAGCAGGGCCCTGCCTGTGGTGGGCACTCATGACCTGCTGCAGGGGGAGGGGCTGGCGGGGCTGAAGTCCCCCACACTCTGCTCAAAGGCTTGTGAGAGCCTGAGGGTTGCCCCTGCCAGGAGAGAGGAGTGGGTTTTGAGGTCAAAGGCTCCGTGCAACAGGAAAGTCCATGGGCCACTGGGACTGGGGTGGATTGCAGGGGATACCCTAAGACCTCACAGAGCTTCTGTAGCTTGTCCCAGGCCAGGAGAGCAAGCGATTTAATAAAAAGGGTCTTTCCCCTGCAAGCAAACCTATCCTTTTATTCTCTTTATCTTTGCAGGCTCTGCGACCTCCTATGAGTTGACTCAGCCACGCTCAGTGTCAGTGGCCCCAGGACAGACAGCCAGGATAACCTGTGGGGGAAACAACATTGGAAGTAAAAATGTGCAGTGGTACCAGCAGAAATCAGGCCAGGCCCCTGTGCTTGTCATCTGTGAAGATAGCAACGGGCCCTCGGGGATCCCTGAGTGATTCTCTGGCTCCAACTCTGGGAACACCGCCACCCTGACCATCAGCGGGGTTGAGGCCGGGGATGAGGCTGACTATTACTGTCAGGTGTGGGACAGTAGTAGTGATCATCCCACAGTGACACAGGCAGATGGGGAAGTGAGACAAAAACACTCTCCCAGCCTCTGCCACCCTCTTGCTCCAGCCCTGGAAGGGCTGTGGATGAAGCCATGAGTGAATCTGGATCAGTTCACCTGGGTCTGAGCCCCCAGGCTGCCCTTCCTCCAGCCCCCTCCAGGAGTCTCTACTGAGCATGCATCAGGCATAGACATGGCCTGGAAGGACCAGAGTCATCTGGTGACTTGGGGCTGTTGTGTGAGTTAGAGAGTGAGGGCCTGGGTGGAAAGACAGACAGATGCAACCTCTGTCCACTGACTCGGCCCGGGATGGTCATATGGTGGGGTTGGGGCCAGTCCTTAGACCACCTGTCTGGATCAGGTCCCAGAACTGCCACCCAGCTCTGCAGAGGTCCTGGGCCCCAGGCTGTGTGGCGGCCTGTGACTCCCAGCAGAGCAAACCAGAGGAGGGGACGCTGTGAAGTCAGCCCAGATCCCCTCTTCAATGTGAACAGCTAGCACTGCTGAGAACCCAGCAGCTCAGAGCTGTGCCCTCACTGGGAAGGGCTCTTGTTGCAGAAAGCTTCCTCAAGGTGATGTCCCTTCTCAGAGGGGTTCAGTTTAATGAACCAAGACCTCAAGTCCCTGCCTCAATTAAGATGCCACTGAATGAAGGGGCTCCCAGCTCTGGAGCTCCCTGTGTGGACGCCTGAGGCCCAGTGCCAACCCCGTCGTGAGTCAGGTCTCCTCCTGCCTATTGTTGCCTCCTCACTCCTACATCTTCTGTGCATGGAAATCTCCATCTCAGAGTCACCTTCCAGTGAGCCCCATCAAAGATGGACAGGAGTTCCCAACATTGGCCATCAGGAACCTGAGGAGGCCACGGTACACTGAAAACTCTAATTTCTGTCTTAAATTTTGAGAGTAACTGTTGAAATGCCCAATCTGACGGTTCCTTGAATTTTATGGAATGAACAGGGAGCCTGACATGCCCGGTGCTCTGGGCTGAGGGAGAGTTAGAGTGAGATCTCCCTGCAGGGAGCCCCGGGGCAGGTGGAGCAGCTCACCCCATGCAGGGACCACAGATGCACCCACAGGGTGAGCTGCAGGATGGACGCTGCCCACCTCCACCCTCCACATCTTCTGCAAATGTCGCTCCTTTCTACAACCCCAACCAGATATGAAGATGTGATGGACTATGTAAAACACAGGTCACTTGTCATATCAAAAGCCACTGCAGGTCATCTGGTCTACAGAAAACCCATTCCCCTCTCCATCAACTACACGTCCCCAAATAATTAATCTCCAGAAACATAACAATAGCCATGAAAATCTATGTAATATAGCTCATAAATAATTTCATGCTGAGAACACGTGAAAATGATAGTATTTTGCTTTATTAACATAAATAAAATCTCCTATTATCTACATTTACTTGCCTTATTTTCTTATATTTAACGTGGTGACTAGAAACTAGGGGTCACAGGAGGATCGTGTCATACCATTATTGGACAGAGCTGGTCAGGGTTCTTACAGGTGGCAGGTGCTGTCGAGTAACCTGGTGTAGGAAGCCCATCTCCACCAGACGATGTAAGTGTGAACCCAGGAAGAGATGCTGGAACAATAGAGAGGCGAACCTGCTTGTGTGAAGACAGTGCCCTTGGGCCCTGCTCCTGCTCCGTCCTACGTGAGCCACATCCGTCTCACTGTGGGTCATTTTGGGCCCTGCTGAGCTCATGACTGGGGGATCTAGCAGGTCTGGCTGTGGTCACTGCTGTTTCCTGTGGTTCTGGATGTAACAAAGCCTGTAAACACAGAAGGAGTTGTTTTCAAAAGGTAAATAATTCTCTACTGCACATGACATAGACTTGTTGATAAATCCCATGGGTCTACAGTAGGATTCTCCCCTGAAGCTTTGCCTTAAGCACAAGGTTTCAGTTCCTGTGCCCATTTCTATTATGGTGGAGTCTCCTAGTTTCTCTGGCCCAACAGCAGGACAGTCACATCCCCACCTGCACCTGCTGCAGAGCCTTTCTGCTCTTGGCCCCAAAACAACAGGTGACACAGTTCTCAGACCCATGATTTATGGTGTCAGTATTCAGGCCTCAGGGGTCCCTGATGGCTTCTCTAGCTCCAGGTCTGCAAACACAGCCTCCATGATCATCTCTGGGCTCCAGGCTGAGGACGAGGCTGGTTATCATGCAGCTCATATAGGAGAGGTGGCACTTTCCACAGTGGTCCAAGTTCATGGGGAATTAAGACCCAAACTTGCCCCTGGATCTCTGGCTCTCCCTTGCTCAGAAGATGGTTCTTCACCCTGTGCAAGGGGCTTTCTGCAGCGCGGCCTTGAGAATACCTCTCTCTCAGCTCCTCTCCTTTCTCACCACGAAGTTCAAAAGGAAACGTGCTTTGTGATTTCTCATCCAGCACAGGGACAGCTTCCTTTTGCTTGTGTGTATGTTGTGGTCCTTGCACGTGCCACAATTCCTAGCTCTTCAAATGCAGACAGTGCCTGAGAAGAAGCTGCCTGATAGGGGCAGTCGCTGCTGTTTTTAGGGATGTCCTCACCCTAAATGCATCCCCTTCTCCGACACTGTGCAGACCAATCTTCACAGAAGTCATTGCAGGGAGTTTCAAGAAATTGCATCTTACTCCACTCTGTGTCCACCACGCTGGGGTGAAGCTGGCGCTCCTGGCTGGGCTATTCTTCTGCACCTCTGTCCTGAAGCAGTGACCACCGTGAGGAGATCTGAACATGTTTTTGAGAGATTAAGAACAAGAGGAAGCTGTTGTTTTTCTTATTTTTCTATTTATTTTTTATGAAACAGAGTCTTGCTTTGTTGCCAGGCTGGAGTGCAGTGACAGGATCTCAGCTCACCGCAACCTCGGCCTCCTGACTTCAAGCAGTTCTCCCCGCCTCGGCCTCCTGAGTGGCCGGGATTACAGGTGCCCACCACCATGCCTGGCTGATTTTTGTATATTGAGTAGCGACGAGGTTTTGCCATGTTCCGGTCTGGTCTTTAACTCCTGACCGCAGACTACTCACCTGCCTCCGCCTCCCAACGTGGTGGGATCACACACATGAGCCACCGCACCTGACCGTGTTTTTCTTACGTATGCACCTCCTCTTTGCCTCAATACATTAGCTGCTGAGCTGGGGAGATTTTGAGTGACAGGCTCAGTGCTCTCTCAAATCCCCCTCTCTCACATTGCTGCGGCCCTGTCCTGGAAACCCCAAAATTGATGGTCTCCCCATAGGATGGGAGTTTCCAAATGGCCCTACAGGGAAGAGTTAACCTGAGTCAATTCCTTCCTCCTCATTGACATCCAGCACTTGTAATTTCCATGGGTGTCAATACTTTCATAGCTGAAATCTTTATTAATCTACTAAAGCTGAGATTTAACTTAATAATTATTCAGACATTAGTTGTATCCAAAATTTAAATTTTATGAGTCAATTGGTAAACATAGCGGTTATTATATATAGTTTAGGTTTCATCAACTTAGATTAAATGGATGTTATTAAAAGCAAAGTAGGCTGGCCGGGCGCAGTGGCTCACGCCTGTAATCCCAGCACTTTTGGAGGTCGAGGTGGGCGGATCACCAGAAGTCGGGAGTTCGGGATCAGCCTGACCAACATGGCAAAACCCCATCTCTACTAAAAATACAAAATTAGCTGGGCGTGGTGGTGCATGACTGTAATCCAAGCTACTGGGGAGGCTGAGGCAGAAGAATCGCTTCAACCCAGGAGGCGGAGGTTGCGGTGAGCCAAGATTGTGCCATTGCACTCCAGCCTGCGCAAAAGAGCAAAACTCCGTCTCAAAAAAACCAAACACAACAACAAAGTCAGCATTTTACTATATATGTATCCCATATCAGCATGTTTTGTACCTGAAATATCCACAAGAAAATTTATTCCTAAAACCAAATTGTGTTTATTGTCTATTGCTGCATAAATTTGCTGCCTAACAGTTAGCATATTAGGAGAACACATTTGTGATCTTGTCACTTCAGTGCATCTGGAATTTGAGAGCAGTTTAGATTTGTGGTTCTGGCTGTGGGTTGATCATGAAGTTGTAGCCAAGCTGTCAGGCCAGGCTGCATTCAGAGGCCAGAGCAGGTGGCCAGGCCCAGCCTGAGGCGGCTTCTACTGTCCCTAACTTATTTGGTTGATGAGCAAAAGCACAGAGGAAAAGGAGAGAGTGGAGTGTAAGGCCCCTGTCCTGGTCCCCCTTGTCAAAGACCATCCCATACATGCACCATTTCCTATTCTTTCCTGAGACATCCTAGGCGTAGAGCACTGCCCCATTCATTCTAAGGTGGCAGAGTTTTCCACAGTAGAGTTTTAGCCATGCAGCCTGTCATGGTTATCACCATGAGTTTGATCTGACAAATAACACTGCAGCGAGCCTCCGTATGCAGACTCCTTTGAGTTCATGTGTGCGTATGACCATAGGAGAAATTTCCAGAAGTGGAATTGCTGGGTCAGGAGGATATGCATTTGTAACTTTTACCCACTGTTTTCTCATTCCCCCCCAGAGGAGGTCTACCAGTTTACAACCCCAGTCCTAAACAATTCCTCCTCCGTTGTCTATGATTATTTTATATAATGAAAAGCCTTCCGGATACACATCCCTAACCAGGGTTGTCAAGCTCTGCTTTGTCCTCAGATTTCATCAGAATTATCCAAAATTCTTATGATACAGAGAAATTGACACAACTCCAGATTTATGAAATCAAAATTTCCAGAACCAGGAATGCACACTGAAAATATTGATTCCTCAGGTGTTGCTGACATGATATGGGATCCTAGTTTAGAATGCAAGGAAAATTACCTTCCTTGCCCTTTAGTTGACTATATGCAGAGTTCCTCTTCCCCTTTCACATTCTGCTGTCTCTGCTTCTGCACCTCGTCTTCTCCTCCCTCCACTTCTCACCCACATCCCACGCCCTCCACCATCAATCCTCCTAAAATTCCAAATGGCCATTTGCCACTAAAGTTCCCTCTGTCCCATGGACAAGTTATGTGAGCAAACAAAGAACTTAAGCTTGGACCCAGCTGAATCAAGTACTGCAATTAAAGATTTTCCTCAACCCAGAGCCACCAGCAAATAGTTATAGAAGATCCGAGATTTCCTGTGAGTGCAAATGGCTCAGGGTGACCTGACAATATAGACCGAATCTTATTGTCCCCTCAAATTCATGTGTTAAAATCTAGTTCCCTATGTGATAGGATTTTGAGGTGAGGCCTTGGAAGGTGATTAGGTCATGAAAGCAGAGACCCCCATGAATAGGATCAGTGTCCCTATCAAAGGGACTGCTGAGAGCTCCCTGATTCCTTCTGTCATGTGAGGACACAGTAAAGAGATGGCAGTCTACGAACCAGGAGCAAGCCCTCGCCGGACATGACATCTGCTGACCAGGTGGCCTTGGTTTACCATTTGGAGAACCATGAGAAATGAAATGATTTCTATGCTACCTAGTCTGTGGTATTCTGCTTTGGCACCCAGATTAGCTAAAGTACCGACACATCAACTTGTACGAGTAATTTTTGGAAACTCTCTGATGCCACATCTTTGATGGCAAAAGGCGATTGATCTGCAGGAGGAATGAAGCTACACGATCCCTCTTTCCACAACAAACCGGAGAGTAAAAGCAAGTGAAAGTAGCTCAAGGTCTTCTAAAAGCCGCACCTGAAGGGTTTCTGATAACAGTTGATTAGAAGGTAATTCATTCACACAAACCACCGCAACAAAGAGACACAACTCTCAGAGATTCTCAGGAGAGCCTCAAAAACGCCATCTGGCGTGAAGGAGTTACAGAAGACACGAAGTTTCAAAAAGTCAAACTTCATTTAAATGTCATGGAGAAACCTAATTCTAGCACTACGCGTAAATTCTATCACAGGTAGTGGCATGGAGATTTGGGGACACAGGTACTGAGTTTGGAAGCTTCCATTTCTATACCCTTTGGAGATGCCCCCTGGCCCCCTCACTCCCAGTTCACCTTTGCAGAGGAGCCCAGCCTGGGCAGCACCTCGGGGCCATTTGCCCAAATGCCCAGTTGAATGCAGACCTCCATACCTAAAGGAAAATGCTGGCTCTGGCAGCAGGAGGAGCCACTGGAAGCCCTCCTCCCAGGTTTCTCTTCCTGCTCTCTAGCGCCTCCTCCAGGCAGCAATCCCAGCAGCAGCAGCAGCAGCAGCAGCAGCAGCAGCAGCAGCAGCAGCAGCAGCAGCAGGTCCTTCCGCGGCAGGGCTGCAGCTCAGCCAGATGACAGGAGCCTCTCTCCATTGAGGAAGAGGAACCCAGGCCACACACCAGGTCCTGGCCTCCATGTCTCCCACCGTGCCCTGGACTGACAGCAGCAGGGGAGCTGCTGGCTGGGGCCATAATGGCCACCCCCTCTCTTTTACCTTCAGCTCCAGGGCTGACGGCAGTGGCTACAGCAGGTGCCATGATGTCAAGCAGCTCCTCACTCAGCTGGTCCTTGGCAGGGCCAGGGCAAAGCCAGGAGGGCTCTGGAGCTGCCTTGAGCTCCTGTCCTGTCCCTGAAGGGGGCTCATCTCTTGGTGCTGGCACTGGCTTATCAGCTGGCCCTGGAAGGTCTTATGTTGCTGCACATGGAACAGGAGCTGAGAAAGAAGAACATCAATGACAGGCATTTTCCACTGGGATTTCCACACACGGAAACAACCTCACTGAATTTAAGGAAATCCAGCCTGCAAACGCTGCCGCCGGAAGGTCTCTGAGATTATAGGCCCCCTGACTGCACACCTGTGCCTCAGTGAACTCCAGAGGCTCCAGCTGGACAAGGTCAGTGTGCAGATGTGACCCCGATGGGATCACTGGTGAGGTCTGGCCTGGTAGGGCCTGCCCTGGGCTGCCCTATGGTATCTAGGGATGCTTTTGGCCAAATGGCGAAAGGCACCCGGGGTGAGGAACAAGCCTGCCTCGGCATCTCAGTAAAAGGCTCTCACCCTGGGCCTGCTGGAAGCAGGAGTCTTCACATGTGGGGATGCAGCAGCAGAACGTCTTGCTCTCCTGAGCGTCTCCCACCACGGGAGCTGGCTACGGGGCTGTCTCTAGGATGCGGGTGCCTGGTGACCAGAGATCTAAGTTTGGTTAGAGTCTGTCACTAAGGAAGTGAAGTCACTTCTTTAAGGTTCCATCTCCTGGCCCCTTCCTTCCATAAGCCCTACTCTGAATATCCTGGGCTGCTGGCTGCGCACCCTCCCCCCAGGTCAACTCCTTCCCTGCACACAGGTAAGTCCACCCAGGGCTGCTTGCACACCTGCACCTGGGGCCTAGGAATCCACTGGGGGCCTGTGATTCTATTTTAATCAGAATAATTAAAACCAGTTCTGATTATTCCTGTAGAGGAGGGAAGGCCTCCTAGCAACAAGCAGCACAGTTTCACATCAAATAAGTAAAAATGACCAAAATCCTGTGGAGGAAAAGTATCTTAATTTTAATCACTGAATTGTTAACTCTTGATAAATATTGAAGGTTATAACAAAAAATAAATGCAAATTAAGCAACAGTTGCAGGGAAAGCTATCGAGTTTCTCGTTTGTGGTTTGAACACTGAAAGGCCTCCCCTAGTCATGGTCATAATTTTTTATTTTAATCTTCTTGTTGTTATGATTAATAGAAACCATATAATGACAACGTTGGTGATGATGGTTTAAGTACACACCCGAGGTTTAGTGGCAGAAATGTCAGGCGCTCCCAATTACAATGCACCTGTTTTTATTGGGGTGAGAAAATCAGTCTTGTTTTCCGTATACTTGGGGAGCAGGAGTACATGTGGGAATGACCGCATTTCTCTGGACTTATGTTTTTCACAGAATAGCCACAGTTTATCCTGCACTCTCCATTCTGTGATAAAAACCATGGAACAGAGAAGAGCATTTCAACCTGAGACTCAGTTATCAGAACTGCACCCGCCCCACCTCCGTGCAACCACATATGCCTCCTGTCTGTGCTGAGCCAGAGTGTTCACATACGGCACAGACTGAAGCCTAACTCTACGATCCCTGCCCTCCCAGGTGGCAGGGATTTTCTGGGGTCACCTGGAGGAGAGAAGCTCCTGGGCTCCGTCTCCTTCACCAGCAGGGGGCAGCAGAGCTGCAGACGGAGGAGGCTGGGTCTGCCCAGGAGGAGCCTAGGAGGGAGCCCAGCCCTGAAGGCTCAAGAGGTGTCCAAGGATCAGTCCTGAGTCTGCAAGTCCAGTAAGGTGCCTCGTACCCCTTCGGGCTGCAGGAACCCTGTCCTGAGCGTTAGACTCACATAGTCACCCAGGACACCAACAGGGCCCTGACACAGTGAGGGCCTCACCCAGGAAATGCAGCTGGAGGCGCTGGGCACTGGTGCCAGCCTGGGCAGCTCCCGCAGGGCTGGGATTTTCTGTGAGATGCCCCCAAGGTCGAGGTGCCCTAGGAGGGGGGCACAGTGTGAGGGGCAGGACTCCCAGGGCCAGAGTTCTTCACCCAGAATGGCGGCCTGAGCCTCCTGTCACTCTCAGGGTCTTGTCCATCTCTGTCCAGCAGCATTCTGGGGAGCTGAACCCTCAGTCCTCGGCACTTCCAGAGACCCCACACTTCTTCTCCCTCTGACTTTCCTTCCAACTGCAGGCAGACTCTGACTCAGGGTCAGCTCCTAGGCTCAGGGAAGTCTCAGGTGGGTGGGGTGGCGCATTCATGGCCCTGGTTCCTGGATGGGGCCTCCCCCGCCTCCGTGAGCAGATACTCTCCACAGGGAAGGGGATTCTCTCCTGCCTCAGCCACAGCTCTGGCCAGCAGGTGGTCTTTGGCTCAGTGACAGGATACACCTAATTGCAGGGACCAGGGCCCGCCCACCCTGCAGAGCCCGTGCCCTGTGCAAAGGCCGAGTCCCTGGGATGCTCATGGAGCCCATGAGGCTTCAAGTGGATTTTCCATCAGTATTTCATGTAAGCTTGCAAAAGGCACAAGAAAACCACACTGAACTCAGAACCCTGGTGTTTCTCTGGTGCTTTTTACAAGCTTACATAAAATACCGACGGGAAAAATAAATAAACAATGGCAGAGCTGAGTGTGGCAATGACTGGTCTGCAGTTGGGATGGGGACAGCCTAGAAGGATCAGCGCCATGGGTGAAATGAGCAGACGTCCTGATGACTCCACATGTGTGAGTGGTTCCTTAAGCGACTCAACCGTTCTCACTGAAATAGTTCTCAAGTGTGCTAATGACACGATACATCATTTAGATAAAATGACCAGGATGGGATGTGTCCTCCAGCCAGGAAGATAGTGGACAAAGTCCTGAGCAGGGCTGGCCTGGATCACCTGGATCTGAGAACCCCTGGATCTGAGCCCTCCAGGCAGGCTCCGCAGAGTGGGTTTAGCACTTTGGTGACCAGGATGTATTGGGGTTTGGGGACTCAGTTGTGACTCAGGGAAATGGGACCTGATTTGGATCATCAGACTGAGGTGGACATCCATCAGTTGGTCTCTGGATTTCCACAGGTCATGATAAGCCAGTCCTTGGCCTGAATATCCTGGACCAGCCCCCAGAACTGCCCATCTCAGGCTCGCGACTCCACCTCAATACATAAAAACCTGAAAATCATCCCAGCTCCACAGCTCCCTGCAGGGCTGACAGAGGCCTCAGTGTGGGTCAGAGTCTCCTTCCGGCCAGTGTTGCCTCCCTCACCTCCTTTCACCTCCTCTGTGCCTGCGATTCTCCGTCTCAGAGTCTGCTTCCAGGGAACCAGAATTAAGATAACCAGCCATCCCCAACGTGAGCCATCGGGACCTGAGGAGGTCACTGTACACTGGAAAGCACCAGTTTATTCCTAAACGAGCATTATGGGCATCAAAATGCCCAGTGAGATCCGAGTCTTTCTTGCATCTGTGAGGAATGAAAACGAGTCTGACTTGCCAGGTGCTCTGGGATCCGAGGGGGAGCTGGAGTCAGATCTCCCTGAAGGGAAACCCGGGGCATGAGGAGCAGTCTCACCCCACACAGGGACCACAGATGCACCTACAGAGTGAGCTGCAGAATGGGCACCGCCCACCTCTGCCCTCCACATCCTGTGCAAAAAGTCATTCTTTTTAGCCCTCCTTCAGCCTGTCAAATTTGACACTTAAAAAGCCACCACGATCCATCCTTGTCAACAGGAAACCCATTGACATCTCCATCAGCCACACAATGTCTAAAAATGATTCACAAAATAATAACAATAGCCATGAAAAGTATACAAAATGTCTCATAAATAATTGTACTTAGATTACGTATGAAAGTGATACTAGTTTTGATATGGTAGGTAAATAAAATATATTACTTAAACTCCTTTACTTCTTTGTATTTCTAATGTGGTGACTAGACAGTGGGATTCCCATGAGGCTCACATCATATTGGGACTGAACAGTGCTGGTTTTCCGCGCCTTCGGGGTACAGGGGCTGTGGAGTGACCTGGTGCAGGAAGCCCCATGTCCACCCATAGGACATCAGTGTGAACCCAGGGAGAGGCGCTGGTGTAAGAGAGATGAGAACACAGCGGTGACCCACTGCTTGTGCCGAGGACTGAGCCTTCACTTTGAGCCAAATAAGTTTCCTTTCTATCTTCAACCCTGGACAAGAGGGCTTTCTGGACTTCTTTTTGTTTTCAGGTTTGTGCCCCTTCAGGTTTGGGGCTGTCGGGAATCCCAGCCAGGGGACACTGAGGAAATCCAGGAGTCTCACATTGACTGTTGAAGTTCATCTGCTGGGGCCATCGCAAACAGCTGCGTACGGCGATTTCCTTTCCTGGTGCTCAGATAGCTGCTCCATGCACTTGTCACGGTTTCAGAGAAGAATCTAGGTGGGAAGACAGGATAGTGTATGTTATAATATTTAAATGGAACCTGAATCCATAATATTTATTTTGATATGAAACATTAAAAGAATTTTCATAGGCATTGGGGAAATATGAAAAGAGATTAAAAGTATTTTGAGGAAGAAACCAAAAATGCATTTATCAAATGTCTGTGTGTGTTCAGTGTTGCAGGGTTGAGAGGTCAGCTTTAGGTTTCCCTGAGGCTATGTTCAGACGGGGGAAAGCAAGAAAGCAGGAAACACGCATCTCTGTGACCTGACACGTAAATCACAGCAAAATGGAAATAAATCTTTCAATAAATCAACATTCACAATACATGTCACTCAGGTGCACACAGAAAGGCCTGTTAGCAAACCTTCCCTTGGTCCTGCTGCGTCATATCCGCCTGGATCACCTGTATGCAGAGTGGACTCTGTGGTCCCCATTTCTCAGGCTGAGAACCAGAGGCTGGGAAGGACAAGTGGCCTGCTCGTGGGTGGGAAGGGCAGGATTGGGAGCAGCAGATTCCGGCTCAGAACTGTGACCCTGTCGGTGCTCCTCGTTCCCTCCACAGGGTCCCTCCCACGTGTGTCCGTGTGGCTGTGGGTGCATTTCCTGGGGTGGCTGACATGCTCCAGGGATTCTGTGCTGCGGATGCTTCAGCCCAAAGCGTGGGGGTGGGCATGGGACGAGGCTTCAGCTGGGGAGTCCAGAGACCAAGGACACCCGGCAGAGGCTTCCACGGGGTGCGCAGCCCCGTTCCTGACACTAGAGACGGCCTGGAGGTGGGTGCCCAGCAGAGGACACTGCAGGGTGTGCCCAGGCCTGGGAGTCACAGAGACACAGACGCCACACAGCAGAGGCAGGGAGGGCCAGGAGCTCACTCAGGTGAGGGGCTTCCACAGATCTTTCTCTCCTGAGCAAATCAGGTACAAAAAAATTAAAATCCTGCCATCAGAATGCACAAACCAGGACTTTCATCTTTTCACATGAGTGTCACTGTCCAGAGAAATAGAAGCCTCTGAGCCCAGGCCCAGGAGAGGCGGGGTGAGGAGGGGAGCTCAGGACGCAGATTTGCATGGAGGCCCCGCCCTCGTCTCAGGCAGAGGAGATAAGATGGGCTGGGTCAGCCCCAGTGCTGGGGTCTCTGGAGGCTGCGCTCTCAGGACGTCCCCACCATGGCCTGGGCTCTGCTCCTCCTCAGCCTCCTCACTCAGGGCACAGGTGACACCTCCAGGGAAGGGGACTCAGGGACCTCTGGGCCGATCCTTGGTCTCCTGCTCCTCAGGTTAATGTGGGCTCAGCACTGACTCACCAGAGTGTTTCTCCCTCTTTCCAGGGTCCTGGGCTCAGTCTGCCCTGACTCAGCCTCGCTCCGTGTCCGGGTCTCCTGGACAGTCGGTCACCATCTCCTGCACTGGAACCAGCAGTGATGTTGGGGGTTATAACTATGTCTCCTGGTACCAGCAGCACCCAGGCACAGCCCCCAAACTCATGATTTACAGTGTCAGCAGTCGGCCCTCAGGGGTCTCTAGTCGCTTCTCTGGCTCCAAGTCTGGCAACACGGCCTCCCTGACCATCTCTGGGCTCCAGGCTGAGGACGAGGCTGATTATTACTGCAGCTCATTTACAAGCAGCGGCACTCTCCACAGTGGTCCAGGTTCATGGGGAACTGAGACCAAAACCTGCCCTGGGCTCTCAGGCTCCCTCCTGGCTCTGAAGATGCTTCCTCACCCTGTGCAAGGGGCTTCCTGCAGCGCGGCCTTGAGAATTCCCCTCTCTCAGCCCCTCTCCTTTCCCACCATGAAGTCAAAAGTGAACCTGCTCTATGGCTTCTCATCCAGCACAGGGACAGCTTCCTGATGCTTGTGTGTCGTGGTCTCTGAACGTGCAGCTCCTCCTACCTCTTCCAATGCAGGGACAGTGACAATGAGCTGCCTGACTGGCAGTCCCTGCTGTTTTCAGGAACATCCTCATCCTAAATGCATCCAAATCTCCCACTCTGTGCAGACCAAGCTGTACAGACGTTATTAGGGGAGTTTCCAAAAACCACATCCTACTCAACTCTGTGTCCACCACAGTCTAGTGAAGACAGCCGTCCTGGCTGGGTTATGCTTCTGCAACTCTGTCCTGAAGCAGTGAGCACGGTCAGAAGATCTGAAGATGTGCCTGCAGGATTAAGAAGAAAGAGGAATCTGAGGTTTTTGCTTGTTTGTTTTTACTGTCCTTTCACTTTGCCCCAGTACCTCAGGCTGGGGAGATTTTGAGTGACAGGCTTAGTGTTCTCTCAGAATAAACCCTCCCCTCACATCACTGAGCCCCTGTCCTGGCTCAAGCCCCCACAAGCCCCTTTAGGTAACAGGGACTGTGGAGTGACATGTTGCAGGAAGCCCCACCTCCCCCAATAGAATGGGAGTTTCCAAAATGGTTACAGAGAAGGGTTTACCAGAGTCCACCCTCTTTCCTCATTTACATCAAGAATTTCTAGTTTCCATGGGTGTCAGTCCTTTTGTAACTCACACCTCTATTAATCTACTAATAGTGATAATTAATGTAGGAAATAGACAAGAGCTGGGGTCAATATTTATTCTTATGTTTGTGGTTGTTAAATATAGATATTAGCACATATAGCTTATGCTTCTTAAACTTCAGTTAAATAGATTATATTAAAAACAAGATAATCGTTTTACTATATGTGTATCCTAATAACATCATGTCGTATACCTGAAATACACACACTAAAATTTATTTCACAAACCAAATTGTATTCATGGGCCAAGAAG
This sequence comes from Cheracebus regulus, assembly GCA_963574635.1. Taxonomy (NCBI): domain Eukaryota; kingdom Metazoa; phylum Chordata; class Mammalia; order Primates; family Pitheciidae; genus Cheracebus; species Cheracebus regulus. The sequence goes on along the minus strand of CAUYQU010034442.1, from coordinate 31,136 downwards.
ACTTAATAGACATCAACAGAACTCTCCACCCCAAATCAACAGAATATACATTGTTCTCGGCACCTCATCACACATATTCTAAAATTGACCACATAATTGGAAGCAAAACACTCCTCAGCAAATGCAAAAGAATGGAAATCATAATGACCAGTCTCACGGACCACAATGCAATCAAATTACAACTCAGGATTAAGAAACTCATTCAAAAGTGCACAACTACATGGAAACTGAACAACCTGCTCCTGAAAGACTAATAGGTAAATAATAAAATGAAGGCAGAAATAAAGATGTTCTTTGAAACCAATGAAAAAAAAAGACTCAACGTACCAGACTCTCTGGGACACATTTAAAACAGAATATAGAGGGAAATTTATAGCACTAAATGTCCAAAAGAGAAAGCAGGAAAGATCTAAAATTGACACTCTAACTTCAATATTAAAAGAACCAGAGAAGCAGGAGCAAACAAATTCAAAGGCTAGAAGAAGACAAAAAATAACTAATATCAGAGCAGAACTGAAGGAGATAAAGACACGAAAACCCCTTCAAAAAATGAATGAATCCCGGAGCTGGTTTTTTGAAAAGATCAATAAAATAGATAAACCACTAGCCAGATTAATAAAGAAGAAAAGAGAGAATAATCACATAGACACACTAAAAAATAACAAAAGGAATATAACCACTGATCCCCAAAAAATACAAACTACCATCAGAGAATACTATAAACACCTCTACGCAAATGAACGAGCAAATCTAGAAGACGTTGATAAATTTCTGGACACACACACACTCCCAAGTCTAAACCAGGAAGAAGCTGAATCCCTGAATAGACCAATAAAAAGTTCTAAACTTGAGGCTGTAATTAATAGCCTAGCAACCAAAAAAAGTCCAAGAACAGATGGATTCACAGATGAATTCTATAAGATGTACAAAGAGGAGCTGGTACCGTTTCCTCTGAAACTATTCTAAACAACAGAAAAAGAGGGAATCCTCCCTAACTCGTTTTATGAGTCCAGCAGCATTCTGATACTAAAACCTGACAGAGATGCAACAAAATAAGAAAATTTCAGGCCAATATCACTGATGAACATCGATGCAAAAATCCTCAATAAAATAATGGCAACCCGAATCCAGGAGCACATCAAAAAGCTTATCCACCACAATTGAGTCAGCGTCATCCCTGGGATGCAAGGCTGGTTCAACATAGGCAAATCAGTAAACATAATCCATCACATAAACAGAACCAGTAACAAAAAACTCATGATTATCTCAGTAGATGCAGAGAAGGCCTTTGACAAAATTCAACACCATTTAATGCTAAAAACTCTGAATAAACTAGGTGTTGATGGAACGTATCTCAAAATAATGAGAGCTATTTATGACAAACCCAAAGCCAATATCATACTGAATGGGCAAAAGCTGGAAGCACTCCCTTTGAAAACCGACACAAGACAAGGATGCCCTCTCTCACCACTCCTATTCAACATAGTATTGGAAGTTCTGGCCAGGGCAATCAGGCAAAAGAAAAAATAAAGAGTATTCAAATAGGAAAAGACAACAAACTGTCTCTGTTTGCAGATGACATCATTATATATTTAGAAAACCCCACCGATTCAGCCCGAAATTTCCTTAAGCTGATAAGCAACTTCAGAGAAGTCTCAGGATACAAAATCAATGTGCAAAAATCACAAGCATTCCTATACACCAATAACAGACAAGCAGGGCCAAATCATGAGTGAACTCCCATGCATTACTGCTACAAAGAGAATTAAATAAGAGTACAACTTACAAGAGATGTGAAGGACCTCTTCAAGAACTACAAACCAATGCTCAAAGAAATCAAAGAGGACACAAATAATGGAAAAACATTCCATGCTCATGGACAGGAAGAATTAATGTCATCAAGATGGCTATACTGTCCAAGTAATTTATAGATTCAATGCTTTCTCCATCAATATACCATTGACTTTCTTCACATAATTGGAAAAAACTACTTTAAACTTCTTATGGAACCAAAATGAGCCTGCATAGCCAAGACAATCCTAAGCAAAAGGAACAAAGGTGAAGGCATCACACTACCTGAGTTCAAACTATACTACAAGGCTACATACAGTAACCAAAACAGCATGGTAGTGGTACCAAAACAGATATATAGATCAATGAAACAGAACAGAGGCCTCAGAAATAACACCACACATCTACAACTATCTGATTTTTGACAAAACTGACAAAAACAAGCAATGGGGAGAGAATTCCCTATTTAATAATTGGTGTAAGGAAAACTGGCTAGCCATATGCAGAAAACTGAAACTGGACCCCTTTCTTATACCTTATACAAAAATAAACTCAAGATGGATTAAAGACTTAAACATAAAACATAAAACCATAAAAATCCTAGAAGAAAACCTAGGCAGTACCATTTAGGACAGAGGCATGGGCAAAGACTTCATGACTAAAATACCAAAAGCAATGGCAACAAAAGCTATAATTGACAAATGGGATCTAATTAAACTAAAGAACTTCTGCACAGCAAAAGAAACTATTATCCGAGTGAACAGGCAAACTACGAAATGGAAAAATATTTTTGCAATCTATCCATCTGACAAAGGGCTAATATCCAGAATCTACAAAGAGCTTAAACAAATTTACAAGAAAAAAACAACCCCATCAAAAAGTTGGCAAAGGATATGAATAGACACTTCTCAAAAGAAGACATTGACGCAGCCAACGAACATATTTTTAAAAGTTCATGATCACTGGTCATTAGAGAAATGCAAATCAAAACGACAATGAGATACCATCTCATGCCAGTTAGAATGGTGATTATTAAAAAGTCAGGAAACAACAGATGCTGGCGAGGATGTGGAGAAAAAGGAACGCATTTACACCATTGGCGGGAGTGTAAATTAGTGCAACCATTGTGGAAGACCATGAGGCGATTTCTCAAATATCTAGAACTAGAAATACACTTTGACCCAGAAATCCCTTTACTGGGTATATACCCAAAGGCTTATACACCATTCTACTATAAGGACACATGTACATATATGTTTATTGTAGCATTATTCACAATAGCAAAGACTTGGAACCAACCCAAATGTCTGGCAGACTGGATAAAATCAGGATAAAGATAGACTGCATAAAGAAAATGTGGCACATATATACCATGGAATACCATGCAGCCAAAAAAAGGATGAGTTCATGTCTTGCAGGGACATGGATGAAGCTGAAAACCATCATTCTCAGAAAACACAAGAACAAAGAAAACAAGCACTGCATGTTCTTACTCCTAAGTGGGAGGTGAACAATAAGAACACATGGACGCAGGGAGGGAAACATCACACATCAAGGCCAGTCGGGGGGTGGGGGACTAGGGGAGCGCAAAACTAGGAGAAATAAATACCTAATGTAGGTGATGAGTTGATGGGTGCAGAAAACTACCATAGCATGTGTAAGCCCGTTTAACAAAACTGCACATTCTGTACATGTACCCCAGAACTTAAAGCATAATTTTAAAAAATTACTCATGAAACTTAGCATGTTAAGAGAACACATGTGTGTGATCTTGTGACTTCAATGCGTCAGGAATTGGGAGCGGCTCGGTTTGGTGATTTGGGCTCCCAGTTGATCATGAAGTTGCAGCCAGGCTGTGAGACTGAGTTGCATTCAGAGGCCAGCGCAGACAGCCAGACCCAGCCTGAGGAAGGCTGCTGCTGTTCTCTTTGGCAGATGTAGGCCAGCTCAGGGTAAAAGAAAAGAGTGAAGTGAAAGCCCCTGTCCCGGTCCTCCATGTCAAAGACCATCTTATGCATGCACCATTTCTCATTCTTTCCTGTGACATCCTAGGGATAGTGCACTGCCCCGTTTATTAAAAGTCAACTTTGAGAATATTACGTGGTACTTTACAGCACCATTTACTGTGTAGGCATTTAAAACTATAAAGAAAACTCTCAGCTCTGGGGCCACACAAAAACAGGGGCCGGACTAGGGATAGCCCACAGGATGTGGTTTAATGCTCCCTGTTTTTTTTTTGAGATGGAGTCTTGCTCTGTCACCAGGCTGGAGTGCCGTGGCGCAATCTCGGCTCACTGCAACCTCTGCCTTCTAGGTTCGAGCAATTCTTCCGCCTCAGCCTCCCGAGTAGCTGGGACCACAGGCGCGAGCCACCATGCCCGGCTAATTTTTTGTATTTTTAGTAGAGACAGGGTTTCACCGTGTTGGCCAGGATGGTCTCGATCTCTTGACCTCCTGATCCACCCTCCTCAGCCTCCAGGCATGAGCCACCACCTCCGACCAATGCTCCCTGGTTTTTAGTGTTCTTACAAGTTTGAAAATTCCACCAGCATACGTTCCAGGTGGAGATCTCTCTGAGAGTGTCACTGTATTTCACCTCCTATGGAGGCTTCAGCTCTTTCTTTGGGTAAGAAAATACTTATACCATTCATCTGATTGAATCTTGGGTCTGCCCAGAACAGTCCTTTGTCACAGTCTCATAACTTTTATCTTGATCCATTTGTTCCAAGTCATGGGGAAGAGCATTAGCATGTCAGGAATAGACTCCCCCAAGGTTGAAAATTAGCAGTATGAGGAGGAGCAAAGGGGCAGCGAAGCCTGCAGCAAGTCAGGAATAGGACAGAGCAGGGACACAGAAAAGAGTCTTAAAACCAGCATTGTAGCTGAAACCATAAACACACAAGGCTGTTGAAGTTCTTGGGATTATAAATAAAGGAAGAATGAAGTTTATGCTTTGAATGTATTGGACATTTATATAAAGCATGAAGACTGTAAACCCCAGAACGGAACAATAAAATAAAGAAGAGAGCTTGAGACTTTAAACTTTAAAGACCGAAAAAAAAGTTGCTGGAAAAGAACAGGCCTTTGATATTGGAAATGTGTTAATGCTACAAACTATCATCTTCTGTAAAAGCAGAAATTTTATTATCTTAGGTATAAGAAAATATCTTATGGAGCATCCTTTTTTCCCATTGTCAAGAATATGTTCACCCCACAAAAAAACTGTAATATTAACTAGGAAACAATCATACTTTGTATTAATAAATAACATTGACAGGTGTCTTTATTAGCACATGGAAATGTTGATGTTCAATACTAAAATCGGACTTAATAGTTTAATGTACATACAACACTGACTTTCTTTGGACTATACCAATTTTGTCTACAATTTATCTTATTAAGTCAGACATATTCCATTCTGAAAAAAAATTCAAAGTTTGATACTTTTTGTTTATTTTCTGTGTTAATTATGACTCTTTCAAACACTACCAGAGATACCCCTTGGCTACTGATTATTAAATATAATTTTGTGGACATTTGAATAATTACAAGAATGTACAGTTGAGATTTCCCCCACATATAACTCACAAACATTGCTGATGCTGGCTCACTCATCTCTTTCAATCTTAGCAAATAAAGTGGAAGTTTACTTTTTTTTTAAATTGAACTCTAGGTTCTGGGATACATGTGCAGATCATGAGTGATTGTTGCATAGGTACATACATGGCAAGGTAGTTTGCTGCCTCCATCCCCCCATCGCCTATATCTGGCATTTCTCCTCACGTTATCCCTCCCCTAACCACCCCAACAGACCCCAGTGTGTGATGCTCCCCTCCCTGTGTCCATGTGTTCTCATTGTTCAACACCCACCTATGAGTTAGAACATGCAGTGTTTGATTTTCTGTTCTTGTGTCAGTTTGCTGAGAATGATGGTTTCCAGATTCATCCATGTCCCTACAAAGGACACAAACTCATCGTTTTTTATGGCTGCGTAGTATTCCCTGGTGTATTTTTGCCATATTTTGTTTGTCTAGTCTATCACTGATGGGCATTTGGGTTGGCTCTAGGTCTCTGCTATTGTAAACAGTGCTGTGATGAACATACGCATGCCTGTGTCTTTATAACAGAATGATTTATAATCCTTTGGGTATATACCTAGTAATGGGATTGCTGGGTGAAATGAAATTTTTATTTCTAGAAATTTACTACAGTGGAGGTCATGTTTCAGCATGAGATATGGAAGGAATAAACAAACAAATGATATCATCCTCTGAACACTGATATTGAAAAATAAAATGTTATATGGGCACACCGTGAAAAACTGCATGCCAAAAATTAGATGAAAAGGAAAAATTTCTAAAACCATAAAAACAACTAAGCTGGTTCAAATAGGTATAGAAAGCCTGATTGGTACTATAACAAGAGTTTAAATTAGTAATTGAAACCTCTCACAAAGAAAGGCCCAGGCATAGAGAGTTTCATTGATGAATTTTATGAACTGTTAAGGAATTAATTATAATAATTCATAAACTCTTCCAAAAATACAAGAAAGGGGAACATGAGCTGCTCATTCTAAAAGAGAAACATGAAAAGTCGACTGTAGCCCAATAGCCTCTATGAAACTAGCTGCAAAACAACCACACTGCAACAGAATACTAGCAAAATACTAAGAGGATTAAACTCCATGGCTAACTAGTATTCATTCCCAAAAATTCAAGGAATTATTCACCTATGGAAATTCATTATTGTAATGCTCCATATTAATAAAATAAAAGATAAAACCACATGATCATTTCACTAGTCACATCAAATGTTTTCATGTAAGCAGACATTGCTTCCTGTTGTTTTCCCATTCTTGTTAAAGCCTCATAAAAGGTACGATTCATGGTGCCATTGGATGGGGTGTTACTTCACGCAAACTGAATATCTCATATCCAACCACGAGGATACTTAGCAATAAATGCTAAAAGATTGTAATCCTGTGTGAGGGGCCACTTCCTTGGCAAGTAATAAGCACAGGCATCTGAAAGGATTAGTAGGATTTAGGCAGGTATTGGACGAGGGGGTGATTCACACTCAGAAAAAGCTTCATCAAAAAAGAAAATCTCAAAGATGCCTGAACACAGAAGATGGCATAATACGTCAGAGAAATAAAGCCCAGGCTGGACTGGAGCTGAATGGAAACAAGGCAAATGACATGAGCCATCTGTGTCTCTCTGGACGACACACTGAGACACTGTCTCCTCCCGACATGTCACACATGTGGATTGTACAAACGTCTGTCCTGAAACATTTCTTGTGGATCGTAACAGGGTGTAGCACCTGAATCAAGCTCAGTTAAATGAGGACAGGGCAGTTAACCACCAAGCCCAGGTGGCCTAGGGAGCACATCAGGGAGACAAGACCATGTTGCCAAAAGCAGAGGAAGTGAGATTTTCCATTGTGGCTGAGCCCAGAGCATCGGAAATGTCAATGTGTACACAAAAACCACATAGGGTCTGGTTAAACTGCAGACACAGCCTCTGCAGGTTTTAATGTGGCCCCAGATTCTCCGTGGCTAATAGCCTCCCCATAAGTTGGTTGATGCTGGTCCTCCAGGGAACACATTTCGGGTGGTTTAGCTCCTGTGCACCCTCCTCACTCATGCACAGCTGAAACTCGCCTACAAAACACACCTTCTGAGAAGCATAAGTGACCTAGGTCTCCTCCACTAACATGCCTCGGTCCCTTTTGCTAAAATGGAATATCTGAAACTGGGTGATTTGTGAAGAAGAAAAGGTTTATTTGGGCCATGCTTCTGACATCTGTAAAGTTCAACAGTGAGCATCTGCATCCAGGGAAGACCTTGACCCGCTTCCATTCCCAACAGAAGGTGAAGAGGAGCCGGTGTGTGCAGAAATCAATGGGAAACAGAAGGTAGGTTCTTTCCTAAAAGTGCTGCAGGAATTGAATGATCACATTTATAGACTGTTTTACACAAACCCGACACACCTAAGCTGCTCATGAGCTGGCAGCAATGATTGCTGATGTCATTCATGGAAATTGGACCTCAGATGGAGAAACTGCAGTGCAGAGAGTTTGAAAAGTTTAGGGACAAGAAAGACTTCAGTGACTTAAAATCCAGTTCTAGGAGCTGAGGAGAGCAACCCTGTTTTTCCCACATCTCAGAAACTGCTTCAGTGTGAAGTCTGCCCCCGGGGTCTCTTCTCCTCAGTGGCACCAGCACTGCCCGATTGACCAGCAGTCCCCACCTGCCCATTCAGGCCTCTATGCTACCTACTGTGAACGGTCACAGATCACAAGCTGATTGCCAACATTGTGCAGATCATCCTGACAGTTTCGGCAGAACTGGGTGCCTCCTCACAGAACCAGGAAGTCACAAGCCAGGCCAGCTCTAGAGTAAAGCAACTAGGGGAGTAACATGCACTAGAGCACCCGGACACACAAAGAGATTTTGCTGTAGTCCTACTGGGACACATCCTGGTGATGTCTCTGAGAGCCAGTCCAGGTCCCTGGAACAGAAAGCCCACTAAACAGGACAGTAGGCTGGGAGGTTGTGCAGTTTGTGCCAGGTGTGAGCTGTGTTGATTGTGCATGCCTGTGTATGTGTGTACATACGTGTACCTGTGCATTTGATGGTGCAAGAATGGCTTGTCAGTGTCAAGTGTCCCAAACTCAAAACTTTCCTGTTTTCCTAAATTATCTCCTTCTTCTATCTTTACTACCTTCGTACCATCACAAGAAGAAGGACAATGATTGGAGTAGAAATAGTAGGAGGAGGAATAATGTGTTGAATTACTCATTCATGTATGTTTCATACATATCAAGCACTCTTCGAAACAATTCATATTTACTAAATCGCTCAATATCAACCACTCCATGAGCCAAATATTGTCATTATCTCTCCACTTCCAGCTGGAAAATCTACGCTATAGATTTCGAGACATGGAAAAGCCGAGGCAAAGAAAGGAAGAGCAACTTGCCTGATGTCAGAACTAGAAAGTGGCTAACCCGGGAGCAGAACCTGAGGTCTTCCAGTCCCAGAGACCCTGTTCCTTAACACCACGCTGTGGCCTGTTGCTGTGCTTTAAGGGAAAGCATTGACATCTCCTTAAGACTCCAGAAAGTTCTCTGTGCTTTTCAGAATCAAGTAACTCATATTTGCAGTGATCTGCAGTGCAGTAGGAATACTCTGGTGTTGAGGGTTCTACTAGAAATATAATTTCAATGATTTTAAAATTTTTCAGTAGCCACATTTAAAAAGTAGAAAAGAACAGGTGGAATAAATTTTCGTATTACATTTTGTTTAAGTGACATTACCAAATATTATTTCAATATGTAATCAACATAAAAATATTGAGATATTTTATGTTATTTTCATACAACCTTTTTGAAATCTGGTGCGTTTTACACCCATATCACATGTTAACTTGAACTACCCACATTTCAAAAACTCAGCAGCTCCCTGGGACTCGTGGCCACTATAGTGGACAGAGCAGATCCAGGTGAATGCTGGTCCGATTGGATCACAGCCTCCGTGGTACATACTTGGAAGCATCTTGGGGCAATGGAGAGTCCCATGACCCAGAGGGCCTCCCGAAAGAAGAATGGATGTCCCATTTTCCAACCACAGTAGAAACACAAGGCCTCTCAGAAACGAGGGGATTTTGACAATGTGTTTTGCCCTTCTTCTCTCCTCAAAGACACTGACTATAACTTCCAGTTTGAAGATAAATCTGAGCTGTTAAAGTCATGTTTTTCTACTGGTTAGTGGAATGAATGGCAATGGTCCCTGTGAATTGTGCTCCAAGGATCCCTTTCAGTGGAAAGATCCTTACCATAAAACCAACTAAAGGTAGGAAGTTATTATTTATACAGAGATCTGGATGAAAGGGGGCTGATCATGAGGAATATAGTATTGAAGCTGAGTGTGTTGCTGTCTTCACAAAGGGCTATTTTTGCCTGACTCACAAGCATCGATCATTTTTATGATGGTGCATTTTCCCAGGGTGGTCTTAGCAAATTACATCCAACGCTGTATCAGGACCCACAAGCAAGGGTGTCAGAACTGACCTGCCTGAGTGGTCATCAGGGACCAATGTGGAGACTTTGCGGTGTCAAGTGACAGGAGGAGTGGAAGCACTGGTTGGGAAGTGCATGGGGGAGCTGCAGTGCTGTGCCCAGCCACGTACAGGAGCAGGCATATCAGTGTCACGTGGCCTCATCTGACCTCAGTTATCTCTTTACACGAAACTCCAAGGTGCAATGTGTGGACGCTTCTGTCTGTACCCATGGACACCTTGGGGCTTCACACATTATTTCCATTTCTAATGGGCCAGTGTTTTGTTCATGAATTCATTGCATCACATTCTCAGCAGTTCTAGGTTGGAAAAGCAATACATGTATCTAAGATATCAGGAAGGAAATATCCTGCCACTTGTATTCATTAAGATTAAAATGTTTCAGTATCTAATGTGACAGTTGTCCAAATTCAATGGCTTCCACCTTGTTAGAAATGGAATTCCGATCCTAACCTGTCTGGAGAGGAGCCTGGCTTGAGGAGAATGAACAGACATCTGGATGTCCCTGATGTCACCGCTAACACATGCTCCTTTGTCACTTGCCATAAAGGGAGCAGACAGAGCATCTACACCTTTGTCCAAAGGACTCGAAGGACATTGCATCTGATTAAAAAATGTAGGGCCATGATAGGTGTGTCCAGGGTCCTGGAGGTTGGAGGAGAAGAAGATGGGGCATAGGGTAGGAGGCAAGGCAGGGAGGAGCTGGAAGGTCAGGCTCTGAGGATGGATGAAATCCTGACTCCAATCGCTCCTCTCTGGGAGAATTTGATAAATCTTGTACCTCCTGATGTTGATTCTCCCATGAATAAACCGAAGGAGAGGCTGTGTGTTAAGTGTATGCTTGCTGTGGGCTACTGTGAATGTGTGGTTGAGGTGGTGCCTGGAAAACACTCTCCAAAGGGCCTGTCACATATTAATGTCTCAAAGGAGTCATTCTGCTTTATCTAGTGATACCTGAGGACGACATTCCTCTTGTGTGCACTAGAGGGCACCGTGTGCCTTGTTTTGAGGACCCTAATGACTTCCTTGGTAGGGCTCAAGTGCAAGGGGCATGACTGATGCGTCCTTTGAGGCCCCTTCTATCGGGTAAAATTCATGGTCCACTCATGACACCCACCTGGCCCTTCTGACCTTGAGAAATTGCCAACGTGAAGTCCTCAGACTCAGGGCTCAGGCAGTATCTCAGACAGACATGCTGGGAGGTGGAAAGCGATTTGCATTCATAGTTCCTCCCTTCTAGAGCCTCAAGAATAGGAAAAGACAGGAGCCCCTTGCGTCCAGGTTCCGCTGGGCAGCCTCGCACAGAACTGCTGGAAGTCTCTCCAATCATGGCCTGGGTCTCCTTCTGCCTCCCACCTTTCATTTTCTCCACAGGTCAGAACATCCCAGGGAATCCAGGGAAACCCTTTCACAGCTATTTTCCCATGAGCGTCACTCCTCATGAACACTTTTTCCAGTTCTCCTGTGCATTCAGCGTCGTGCATGAAATTCTGTGTTTCCAGGTCTCTGTGCTCTGCCTGTGCTGACTCAGCCCCCGTCTGCAGATGCAGGTCAAGCTCACCTGCACCCTGAGCAGGGAGCACAGCAACTACTTTATTCACTGGCATCAACAGAGACCAGGGAGGTCCCCCCAGTATATAATGAGGATTAACAGTGATGGCAGCCACAGCAAGGGGGACAGGATCCCCGATCGCTTCTCAGGTTCCAGCTCTGGAGCTGACCGCTACCTTACCATCTCCAACCTCCAGTCTGAGGACGAGGCTGAGCATCACTGTGGAGAGAGCCACACCATTGATGGCCAGGATGGGTAAGCCCAGTGACACAGACAGGGGGGAAGTGAGGCCAAAACCCCCCATCTCCCGCTTCTCCTCATGGACTCAGAGTGAGAAGCCCCATGCCCCTCTCCAGAACACTTGCAGGTAGTGTTCTGCAAGATCACTGCCGGAAGGAATATATGACAATGAACGTAACCATCATGTGCTCCATGCCACACTCGCTGGTGACTCATGCAGGAGACTCACAGAGGTTTACAGTGTGCTAACTGTGATTCAAGATCTTCATGTAATGAAGAGAACACTTGGCAAAATCAATAATTAAGCCCCCCAAAATGACATTTGGACTAATGTTTTCGCTCTAGTATCCCACTGCAAGGAATAAACTAAATTTGAAGATCCAAAGAAAGAGAAAGTCTGTGACCTTTCGAGAGGAGTATGAGAATTTATATAAAAATAGAAACTTTTCATAATACAAATAAATAGTTTTATACATTTCCCTAACATGAATCAATATGCAGACTACTTTTATTCTAATCGACAGTATTGGATAATAATTTTGAGACGACACTTTGCTGTTATTGATAACTTTAGAGTTGTTTCCCAACTAATACAATTCCTGCTGATTTCAGTGCTAATACACTGAGTTGACGCAAGGGTTAGTGAATGCACTTCACTCGGGCAAATCTACTACCTTTGAAACCCACATACTTTCGCTCCCAAGTCAATCAGTCCTTACAGAAAACATGAGCCAGTTTTGTCATTATAGATGCACATATGAAAGGGAAACGATATTTTGTTTCTTCATTATTTATCGAAAAACTATTATTATAGCAACAATTTGGGTATGTAAATCCACTTAGCAATGGCAAATGCAGATGAAGTATTTTCAGATGAGAACTTAGTATCCAATGTGAGATGTAGTATAAACATCTAGCACAGTTAGAATTTTAAGATTTAGTGTGAAAAAAATAATGGAATATAGCTCATAAAAGATTGTATATTGATTTACACGTGGAAATGATATTTTCAAAATATTTGATTAAATAAATGTGTTATTAAAATTAATTTACTTCTTGTGGCCAGGTATGGTGGCTCATGCCTGTAATCCCAGCACTTTGGGAAACTGAGGTGGGCACATCACTTGAGCTCAGGAGTTCAAGACTAGCCTGGCCAACATGGTGAAAGCCTTATATGTTTTAGTCTATACTAAAAAGACAAAAATTAGCCAGACGTGGTGGTGCACATCTGTAATACCAGCTACTAGGGAGGCTAAGGCAGGAGAATCTCTTGTACCTGGGAGGTGGAGGTCGCAGTAAGCCAAGGTCACGCCACTGCACTCCAGCTTGGGCCACAGAGTGAGACTCTATCTCAAATAAAATTAAATTAAATTAATTTACTTTAAACAAATTTTAAACTGACAACTAGAAACTGAATATTTCTATGAGGTTCACATTGTATTGCTACTGGATAGCACCGTCTGGATTCCCATCAGGTGAGGGGCAATTTTTTTTTACCAGCAGGGGGCAGCATTGCCACAGTGGGGAACGTCCTTGGAGCAGCTGGGGCTGCACAGGTGAATCCTAAGGAGACCAGCCCTGAAGGGAGTCAATGGGTGCTCGAAGTCAATTCTTGAGACTGGCAGGACAGTCCACTCTCTCAGATGCAGCAACCATGTTCTGAGTGTCAGCCTCAGGCCATGACCAAGGAAACAGATACCAGACACCCGTGAGCCCTTAACTAGAAAATGCACCTGCGAGGTTCCTGCTTACATCTGTGGGCTGCAGGAAGCAGAGCTCTGGGCGTGGTGGGCGTATCTCTACCCCTCTCGTTTTCACTCTCTGCACAGGTGCGGGTCCTGACCTCAGGCTTAGGTCCCACAGGACCCTAAGCCTGGCGGTGATCCTGAAATCAGCCCAGAAGTTGCTGAGAGTGAGTCCCACAAATTCCTGTACCTGCAGGTCCTGGGGTCTTCTAAAGTCTCAGCGGTCCCCATCAGAGGTGACTACAAGATACCTGTGCCCTACCTGCTCCAGAAGGAGTGGAGCAAGCTACAGAACACAGAGAAGGAGCAGGAAGCAAACCAAGCCCTGTAGAGCTCCAAAGCAGCCCCCTACCCAACCCCCACAGATTATCCAGCTCTAACCTGGGGCACAGCCCCACTGATCCCACCACCTGCAGGCTGCGGTGAGCTCCTCACAATGGCCAGGCCATGATGGGGGATGGCAGTGTACCAGGTGAACACAGCTTTGCTGCCAGCATTAGCCTTATGCCCCCTCCTTATCTGCCCTGGTCAAGCCCTGACCCTCAAAGCATATAATGCAAATTCAGGACACCTGGATTAACTCCTGGATTTGCCATTGCTTTTCTCTGTTGCCTTGAGCAACTCAGTCTTTCTGTCCTCAACTTTACTTTCTGAGAAATGGGAAAGCATACACTGACTTTAAGGGTGGTTTTTTTTTTCCTAATTAAATAATACAGATGAGAAAAAGAGCCTATAAATTAGAAAGAAACTTGAGAGGCATCTAAACGAGTGGCAGAGTTCTTGGAATCCTGTTCTTGCTCTGAAAGAATCCAGGAAAGAAGCTGAGCCAAGAGCATGTTTTCTGCATGATGGGAATGGGCTTCCCTGGCAGAATAAACAGGAGATTCCCCCTTTCATCAAAACTCCAGACCAGGCTATCGTAGAAATCCTCCCACCAGAAACTCCAAACCTTCATAATGAAATAAAATAACTGAAATAAAGATAAGAATAATGATGATGATGGTGATGATGGTAATGGTGATGGTGGTGGTGATGATAGTGATGATGGAGCTGGCGATGACGGCAATGGTGATGGCAGTAGTGATGGCAGTGGTTGATGATGGTGATGGTGATGGAGGTGGTGATGGTGGTGGTGGTGGTGGTGGTGATGGAGGTGGTGGTGGTGGTGATGGTGGTGATGGTGGTATGGTAATGGAGGTGGTGGTGACAGTGATGGTGGTGGTGATGGTGATGGTGGTGGTGGTGACAGTGATGGTGGTGGTGATGGTGATGGTGGTGGTGGTGATGGTGGTAATGGAGGTGGTGGTGATGGAGGTTGTGGTCATGGTGATGGAGGTGGCGGTGGTGGTAGTGGTGGTTATGGTGGTGGTGGTGGTCATGGTGGTGATGGTGAGGGTGGTGGTGCTGGTGGTGGTGACAGAGGTGGTGGTGATGTTGATGGTGGTGGTGGTGGTAATGGTGGTGGTGGTGATGGAGGTGGTGGTTGTCATGGTGGTGATGGTGAGGGTGGTGGTGCTGGTGGTGGTGACAGAGGTGGTGGTGATGGTGATGGTGGTGGTGATGGCAATGGTGGTGATGCTGGTTCTGATGGTGGTGATGATAATGGTGATGATGCAAGTGAACAACTAAGTTTTAGTGCCAAAAACATCAGGCATTCCCAGTTAACTGTAGTTTCTCCTATTGGGTGGAAAGAGCATCAGTCTTGGTTCTTAAATACATGGTAACTCTGGGTTCCTATTGGATGTCACAAATGTTTCTCTGCACCTTGACACTTTGCAGAGGACCTACAGCTCATCATGCTCTCTCCTTTCTTCTTCCAAAAACCTTGGTTCACAGAAAGGCATTTAAATCCTCAGTCAGGATTACAGTAATTGCACCTGCCCCACCTCCATGGATACCACATTTGTAACCTCACTGTACTAGGCAGAGCAGGGCAGGGTGGGTTACACTGGCATAGAGTCAGGCTGGACTCCTCAGTCCCCAATTTCCCCCTCTCCCGCTCCACCTCCTCGCTCACTGCACAGGCGCTGCCCCAGGGTCTCAGCAATTCATCCAGAGCTCTGGGTCCAGCCTGGCCCGAATCTGAGCTCCTGCCTGTGGTGGGTAGGATGCTCACGACCCTGCTGCAGGTGGATGGGCTGGGCAGGGCTGAAATCTTCCCACACTGCGCTCCTGTGTGCACACTGCCCTAAGGGCTCTTTCGTGCCTAGAATGCTGTCCAGGCCAGGCATGTGGGAAGGTTTTCTTGGAGGTCAGTTTGTTAGTTTCAAGACTTTTCTTCCCTTTTCTTTCCTTGTAGGCTCCATGGCCTCCTATGAGCTGACTGACTCAGCCACCCTCCATGTCAGTGTCCCTGAGACAGACAGGCAGGATCACCTGCTCTAGAGATAAACTGGGGAATAAATATGCTTCGCGGTACCAGCAGAAGCCGGGACGGGCCCCTCTGCTGATCATCTGTGAAGATAGCAGTCAACCATCAGGGATCCCTGAGTGATTCTCTGGCTCTAACTCAGGGAACACAGCCACCCTGACCATCAGCGGGGACCAGGCTGGGGTCAAGGCTGACTATTACTGTGCTACAGATCATGGCAGTGGGAGCAGCTAGCAGTGACTCACAGTAACACAGACAGATGGAGACACAGGACAGAAACCTCTCCCCAACCTGGCTGTCACTCTAACCCACCTTCAGCAATGACATGACCTTCATTTCAACTGACTCTGCCTTTTTCCTCCTGGAGCCCAAGCAACAGGAGAATAGTGTCAGATTTCCGTATGTATAGTGGTTTTCACAAATAATTCATTTGAAGTCCAAGTATCTTGCCACTTGAAATGCGAGCCTCTGCAGAGACCAGTGCCACAGGTTCAAGGAACAGAAAATGTCTCTATAGAGAGCTTGGTTTCTGCATTGGTGACTAAGTCTGTCCTCGCCCTTTCAACCCAGAGCATGGCAAGAGCGCCCCCTACAGGCAGCTGAAAGAGTCCACAGGGAGAAGCTGTCTCAACAGGGATCCTGAGAATTCAGGCTGAGGATTTTCCCATGCCCTTCCCTAGCAAGCTGGTACCAAGATGCTCAGAAGATGTTATGGGTCCAGGGCCTCCATGGTCCTCCTTTTCTCTCTCCATCACAAGTGACCTTGGGATTGTGGCACCCCCTTTCAGCCCACTCCCTTCTCTGTCAAGTGCATTTTGCAGGTTGTGTGCTCTCAGGTCCTAAATCTGTAGAATTTCAGGGTAAGAAGTGCTGGTCACCCACAGAGGGCCCCAGGATCAGAGGCACTGCATCATGGGCTCTGGGCACAGGAGAGAAACCAGAACCCACTCCCCTGAGTGTCTGCAGTCCCCGGTGAACTAGGAAGGGGCCACTGGGCTCGGCTGAACCCACCTGAGTCTCCCCTGTTTCTGGCGCAGCCGCAGCATCCTGGAGGCCCCTATATGTGCTAAGCAGCCACCAAAGAACCCGATTAATTACCTGGAAATTTCCCCCACCACATACGACTACTCAAGACTCTTGTCCCCAAATTACTCACTTATTAAAATAGCACAGTGAGCCTAAACTGGCTTGAATCCAGGACTCCTTTCAGGTTTGCCACTGTCCTCTCAGACCCTTCCAGACCCTCACACCTACCAGACCCTTCCCACGGGGGCCTGACTCCGCCATTCCCTGCACAGCTCCTGGGACTTGTGCCTTCTTTCACTCCTGACTGCAGTTCCAGAGACACCTCCCCATTAAAGTATCCCAGGCTCTTATTCTAATACGACCGACCTGTCATTTTCTGCCCCAATCTTTTAAATTTTCTGCATAACATTTACAACTGTAAGGTTCTTTCCCTATCATTATTTTATTAATTGATTGGTGTCAGTTATTTTCCTAATTAGTCAGCAATCCTTTTTAACCACAAAAGCACACATATGAAAACCAGATGCACAAACAGCTAAGGGCGTATTTCTCCCTGCAATAATACCCTCCACTTCCACAAAGACACCGTATCTTTTTCACTTTCTGTTCCACCCTCTGTATGATGTCAGCCTTGTTTTCATCCTTGCTGATGTAAGACCTCAGGGTGGCTGCTCCAGCTCCAGCTATCACACCCATAATCAAGAGGAAAAAGGCCTCATGCATCCAGTGGATTTCTTTCCTTCACAAGAGCAAAACTTTCCTAAGAAGAACCTCACCCACTGATCTCACATCCCACTGATCAGGCCTGAGCCACACAGCCTGATCAATCTCCACTGAGAAGGACCTGGCAATCACAAGCACCTGTCTTTTCAGATAATATAGAAGACAGTTCTCGGGCTGAAGGTGGCAGGGACTGTCTGCTGCATCTGCAAACCCAGTTACACTGCACGGCTGAACCAACATGACAAGCAACTCACTTCAAGAAGGCTGTGTCTTGTTCCTGCCAAATTCCCAGCATGAAATGTGACCCAGCCCAGAGTGGATGGCAGTAAACATTTGTTGGGTGCATCTTCTTCTGTCTCTTACTTTGGAATAGATGCCACCAGTGAATGGTGCCATCTGTTCCCAAAGCGGGTAACAAAAAGAGACAGTCCTTGAATTCTGTGACCTGACTCTGTTGAGATTCACTCAGGGGGCGATGGCAAAATATTAAGGAAAGATATAGATTAGAGTCTCAAACTTTACGGAAGGCTGAAAGGTTTTGTTGGGACAGGCTGAAGGCAGCTGGTCCATTATGTTAAGGAAGAGATAGGGATGATAAAAGGCTTTCCTAGTTTACGTCTGTTTACCCCACATCCCTTTGTCTCTACACTAACTGCTTCTCATGTAAACTTTGTGCTGGATGGTCCTCTCAGGGGGAGATCAAAGGGGAATTACCCATTAATAGTGTTTACTCTGGGCCTAGAACCTAAAGTTTTTAATCATTCATAAAACCACTCTTTTAACCATGTTAATTATCCACAAGCATGTTGACTTAGAACCTCTGTTATGAAATCTTTACAGAATAAATGTGTGGATATACAGGGAGTCTTGGTCGATTGGCTACATTTCGCTCTCTGAAAGCAACTGATGACCATCCCTAGCCCACTTGAATCACTGAACCAGGTGTGAGAGTGCATTTATTCATTCGTTGTTGAGTGGTGATGGTCGACGTGTCACCACTCCCCTGTGCCAAGCCCTGATATCACCCCCATGACCACCCACCACCCAGAGACATGTGCAGGTAGCCTCAGGTGGACCTGCCTTCTCCTCCAAATTCTCATGTTCATATTCTCATGGGTAATCTGTACCCCTCGAACCTGGTGTTGAGGCAGGCATGGGAATGCCTTCTCTGGGCCCAGTAGTCCACAGACCAAGGAGTCAGGGACCTGATCAGCAGGTTCTGGTTCTACACCTGGACCCAGGAAGTCCCCTGAGTCTACAGCAGCCAGTGTAGCGTGGCCACCAGGGGGATGCAGAGAGTCACCTGGCAAAGCCACCTGGAGAGGGGGTGGACCTGGGTGATAGGGAGAAGATGACATGCAGAAAGGGTCAGTGACCATCACCTGAGACTTGGAAAGAAAGGTAGCTTTCCTCTACAGCATCGTCCTTAACATGGAGGTACAAATTCTCCAGGCTTTGTGTCTCTCAGTTTCATCTCCGGCTGATGTTGCAT
Source organism: Cheracebus regulus (assembly GCA_963574635.1). Lineage (NCBI taxonomy): Eukaryota > Metazoa > Chordata > Mammalia > Primates > Pitheciidae > Cheracebus > Cheracebus regulus. The sequence continues at coordinate 12,115 of CAUYQU010034442.1, read as the reverse complement.
ATTTGACACAGACCCAGACACCACTTCCCCACATACACTGGCCCACACTTCTGTGATAAAACGCTGTCACTGCCACAAATGCCATCCTCCCTGTGGGCACATGTGTTTCATCTCTGTCCTGTTTGTTCTGAGAGCCCCCTTATTCTGCTGGACAGCAAAGATTTCTTTCAGTGTCTAAGCTGTACCTGACCCTGACCACACACTGGGGATACTGAGGCACAGCACCTATGCCCTACCCAAGGAGCTCACAGCCAAGGTCAGTAACTTACAGCATCTCCTGGATCTTTCAACACTCCATGTGAACACGAGAAAGGTGACTCTGATTCTGAGAACCACCACTCAGAAGCAACAGTGGGTCCCTACACATATGCAAGACTCATGGTGTCACCTGTAGAGTGGGATCATGAGGCTCACTGCACTGGGTTGAAAAGTGCCCTTCAGAGGGGGAGCTAGAACTATATTTAAGTCTGGACTCTGCCACAAAGTATTTAAGAACAGGACACCCCATACCTGGAGTCCTAAATTACCCACATCACACCTGAGCCAGGATCCAACAGAGAAAGGACCTGAGGTCCCAAAATAATCCCACAGCTGCCATTGTGACTCCCTGACCATCTCCAGACAGGCTAAGGAATGACCACATGGGCAGGACATAGATTCCCTGGAAGAGACACACAGAATTCCCCTCAGAGCTCTGCATGGCCAGATCAGCTCAGGAATGAGGCCAGGACCCCACGATCTATAGTGAAGTTATCAGCCCAGACAATGGGGCCAGCAGGACAAGGAGAATTCTGTGTGCTGGGGGCTGTGTCCTCTCTCTGTGTGTCCTCTTTGTGTCCCCTCTGTGTGTCCTCTTTGTGTCCCCTCTCTGTGTCCCTTGGGGCCGAGCCTTCTCTGGAAACCACAGAGCTCCTCCGGCAGCTGCCCCTGACTCTGCTGATCTGCATCAAGGGCCACTCACTCCAGTAAGGGGAAAAGAAAGGCCTGGGAGAAACCTGCCAGCCTCAGCCATGGCCTGGACCCCTCTCCTTCTTGGCCTCCTCGCTCACTGCATAGGTGCTGCCCCTAGGGTCCCAGCCACCTGCCCAGCTCCAGGACTCTGAGTCTAGCCTGGCCTGACTCTGAGCTCAGCAGGGCCCTGCCTGTGGTGGGCAGGACACTCGTGACCCTGCTGCAGGTGGATGGGCTGGGGGGCTGAAATCTCCCCATGCTGTGCTCCTGTGCTCACACTGCCCTAAGGGCTCTTTCATACCTGGAGCCGTGTCCAGGCCAGGCACATGGGAGATTTTCTTGGCGCTCAGCTCCTCAGTTTCAAGGCTTTTCTCTCCCCTTTTCTCTTCCTGCAGCTTCCGTGGCCTCCTATGAGCTGACTCAGCCACCCTCAGTGTCAGTGTCCCTGAGACAGAGAGCCCGGATCACCTGCTCTGGAGATAAACTGGGTAATAAACACACTTCCTGGTATTAGCAGAAGCCAGGCCAGGTCCCCGTGCTGGTCAACTACACTGATAGCCACTGGCCTTCAGGGATCACTGAGCGATTCTCTGGCTCCAACTCTAAGAGCATGGCCACCTTGACCATAGGTGGGGTTGAGGCTGGGGTTGAGGCTATTACTGTGCTACAGATCATGGCAGTGGGAGCAGCTGGCAGTGACTCCCAGTGACACAGACAGATGGAGACATGGGACAGAAACCTCTCTCCCAACCTGGCTGTCACTCTCAGGCTGCCCCTGGAGCAATGACAATGACTTCCATTTCAACTGACGCTGCCTGTTTCTCCTGCAGCCCAAACAACCGGAGAACCCTGTCAGATTTTCATTTGTATCATGGCTTTCACAAAGAACCCAAACATCTTGCCACTTGAAATCTAAGCCTCTGCAGAGACCAGCGCGCCGGTTCAGGGTATAGAAAATGTGTCTCGAGAGCTTAGTTTCTGTACTGGGGACCAAGTCTTTCCTCTTCCTTTCAACTCAGAGCGTGGCAGGTGCACCCCTTACAGGCAGCTGCAAGAGCCCACAGTGGGGACCCTGAGTATTTGGGCTGAGGATTTTCTCATGCCCTCTCGGGGCAGGCTGGTCCCAAGACATCCAGATGTTATTGTTACAGGTCCAAGGCCTCCATGGTCCTCTTTTTCTCTTTCCTTCCCAAGTAACCTTGGGATTATCACATCCCCTCTCAGCCCTTCCTTTCCCTCTCAAGCGCATTTTGCAGATTGTGTGCTCCCTGGTCCTAGATAATTTCAGGGAAAGCAGTGCTGGTTACCCACATGGAATCTCATACAGCTGGCCTAGGGCCAGAGGCACAGGCAGCAGTGTGAGTCCCCACAGAGCTACATGGAGGGCACCGAGTCGAGGGGAGGAACGAGGAACAACTCTCCTGAGTGTCTTCAGCCCCAGGTGAACCAGGAAGGGGCCGCTGGGCTCGGCTGAACCCACCTGAGCCTCCCCTGTTTCTGGCGCAACAGCAGTATTCTGGAGGCCCCTATATGTGCTAAGCATTCAACAAAAACCTGATTAATTACCTGGCAATTTCCTGTCACCACACCTGACTACGCACGACTCACCCCAAATTACCCATTTGTTAGAATAGCACAATGAGCCTACACTGGCTTGAATCTGGAACCTCTTGGATTTGCCACCATCCTTTCAGATCCTCGCATGCACCAGACACTTCCCACAGGGGCCTGACTCCACTGTTTCCCACGCAGCTCCAGGAACTCACTCCTACTTTAATCCTGACTGCAGTTCCAGAGACACCTCCCAATAAAGGTGTCCACAGGCTTGTTTTCTAACACGACCTGCTTGTCATTTTCTGCCTAAATCTTTTTAATTATCTGTATAACATTTACAACTGTAGAGTTCTTTGCCTATTGTTATTTTATTAATTGAATGATTTGTGTCAGTTATTTTCCTAATTGTCAGAAATGCTTTATTACCACAAGAACACACACATGAAAAACAGTCACAAACAGCTAAGGGCATATTTCCTTCTGCAATAATACCCACCACTACCATGGACACACTGGGGTCTCTAACTTTCTCCTCCATGATCCCTGTAACATTGGTTTTGTTTTCATCCTTGCTGTTGTAAGATGTCAGGGTGGTTGCTGCAGCTCCAGCTATCACACCCGCATTCAAGAGGAAAAGGGCCACACAAATCTGTTGTATTCCTTCCCTTCACAACAAAAACTCCCTAAGAAGAACCTCCCCCGCTGAATCTCACATCGCATTGACCAGTTCTGGGCCACACAGTCAATTCCAGCTGAAAAGGACCTGGGAATCACAGGCAGCAGTCTTTTCAGTGAATATACAAGACAATTCTCAGGTAGAAGGTAGCGGGGACTATCTGCTGGGTCTGCAAACCCAGTGTTTACTGAATGGCCAAACCAACATGATGAGCAACTTACTTCAAGAAGGCTGTGTCTTGTTCCTGCTGAATTCCCAGCATGGAACGTGTCCCAGATCAGAGTGTGTCTGGATAAACATTCACTGTGGTTCATAGTCTTTTGTCTCTGATACTAGCGCAGCAGCCACCATAGCACATTGTCCCTGCATCCACAGCGGGCACCAGTAAGAGCCAGTCCCTAAGTCCTGTGACCTGCATCTTCCATCCCAAGCCCTTGTATCTCCCCCATAATACCCACCACCCACAGACATGTGCAGGCAACCCAGGTGGACCTGCCTTCTCCTCCATCAAATAGTCATGTTCATATTTTCATGCATAAGCTGAGACCCTTGTACAGTCAAGGACAACATAGATCAGAGAAATTCCTCCTCTGAGGTCAGCAGTCCACAGATCAGGGAATCAGGGACCTGAGCAGCAGGTTCTGAATCCACACTTGGGCCAAGAAGGCCCCTGAGTCGCCAGCTGCCACAGGGGGAAGCAGAGAGTCACCTGGCAAAGCCACCTGGGGATGGGGTGGGCCTGGGTGACAAGGAGAAGCTGACATGCAGGGAGGGTCAGTGACCATCACCTGACACCCAGAGGGAAAGATGGCATTTTTCTACAGCGTCATCCTTAAGACGAAGGCACACAGTCTCCACGCTTTGTGTTTCTCAGCTCCATCTCTCGCCGATGTTGCATATTTGACACAGGTGCAGATACTTTGCTTCCCCCCACACCCATTGGGCCATTCTTCTGTGCTAAAATGCTGTCACTGCCACAAAGTTCACCTTTGGTTTTGTGTCTCTCATCTCCCTCCTGTTTCTTCTGAAAGCTAGGCAGAATGCTGCCTCATTCTGCTAGGCAGCAAAGACTCCTTTCAGCACCTAAGCTGTATGTGACCCTGACCACACACTGAAGATACTGAGACACAGCCCCTGCGCCCTGCCCCAGGAACTCACAGCCAAAACCAGAAACTTACAGCAACTGCTGGACCTTGCAACACTCCACGTGCACATGACAAGGGTGACGTTTGATTTTGGGAACTACCACTCAGTAGCAACAGCGGGTCCCTACACATGCGCAAGCCTCATGGTGTCACCAGTAGAGTGGGGTCACAGGGTCACTGCACTGCATTGAAAAGTGCCCTCCAGAGGGGAAGCTAGAACTACACCTAACATCTAGACTCTGCCACAACACATTTAAGGACAGGACACTCCTGGAGTCCTTAAATACTCACATTACTCCTGAACCAGGAGCCAACAAAGGGAGGACCTGAGGTCCCAGGATAATCCCTCAGTTGCTATTGACTCTCTGGCCACCACCAGGCAAGATAAGAAATGACCACATGGGCATGACATCAGATTCCCTGGAAAAGGCACCCAGAATTGCCCTCAGGGCTCCGCAGGGCCAGGCCAGCTTAGAAGTGAGGCCAGGCCACAGCCTACAGCAGAGATGGCAGCCTGGACTATGGGACCAGCCAGAGAAAGGAAATCCTGTGGGCTGAGGGTGGGTCTTACTGAGCCACCCCAATCTGTCTATGCTCCTTGGGGCTGAGCCCTTCTCTGGAAACCACAGCGCCCCTCCAGCAGCTGCCCCGACTCTGCTGATTTGCATCACGGGCCGCTCTCTCAGCAAGGGGATAAGAGAGGCCCGTGAGGAACCTGCCCAGCCTGGCTTCAGAAGCAGCATCTGGGACATGTCAGCCATGGCCTGGACCCCTCTCCTCCTTGGCCTCCTCGCTCACTGCACAGGTGCTGCCCCCAGGGTCCCAGCCAGCTGCCCACCCCCGGGCTTCTGGGTCTAGCCTGGCCCCAACTCTGAGCTCAGCAGGGCCCTGCCTGTGGTGGGCAGGATGCTTATGACCCTGCTGCAGGGGGGTGGGCTGATGGGTCTGAAATCCCACACACACACTATCCTCACTGGCTTGTGTAAGCCTGACAAGCTGCACCTGCCATGAGAAAGGGGGAATGCAGACAGAACTTTCCTGTAGACTGTGGCATCCTGGCCTTATTCCTGAGCTGGCGCAGCCATGCAGCGCTCTGAGGGGAATTCTGCCTTCCATTCTCCCATTTGTTCAAAGTCCCCATCCTCGTACCATACACATGAACCACTGGGGCTGAGATCAATGGGATGGAGTGAGCTGAGGGCTCACTGAGTATCAGAAGCTGATTCCAGGTACAAAAGGTGAGGAAATACCTTAGAACTTGGTTTTTCATTCTCAAGTCCACCTGTCTTTTCTCTCCTTGCAGGTTCTGTGGCTTCCTATGAGCTGACTCAGCCACCCTCAGCGTCAGTGTCCCCAGGACAGACAGCCAGCATCACCTGCTCTGGAGATAAACTGGGGGATAAATATGCTTCCTGGTACCAGCAGAAGCCAAGCCAGGCCCCTGTGCTGGTCATCTATAAAGATAGCGAGCGGCCCTCAGGGATCCCTGAGCGATTCTCTGGCTCCAACTCAGGGAACACGGCCACCCTGACCATCAGCAGGGCTGAGGCCGGGGATGAGGCTGACTATTACTGTGCTACATATCATGGCAGTGGGAGCAGCTGGCAGTGACTCACAGTGACACGGACAGATGGAGACATGGGACAGAAACCTCTGCCTTAATGTGATGTCACTCTTAGCCACCCTCTGAGCGATGACCGTGACCTTCACTTCAACTGATTCTGCCTGTTTCTCCTGCAGCCCAAGCAAGAGGAAATTTGCATTGGATTTTTATTTTTATCATGGTTTTCACACACACACACAAAATCAGTTCAAGCCCTAACATCTTACCACTTGAAATCCAAGCCTCTGCAGAGACCAGTGCACAGGTTCAGAGGATGGAAAACGTCTCCAGATATTTCCTGCATTGGTGACCAACAGCTTTTCCCCTCCTTTTCAACCCAGAGTGTGGCAGGCGCACCCCCTACAGGCAACTGAAAGAGCCCACAGGGAGAAGCGCTCTCCTTAGGGACCCTGAGAATTTGGGCTGAGGATTTTCCCTACCCTAGCTTGCTGGACCCAAAAGATATTTTTGTTATAGGTCCAGGGTTTCTGTGGTCCTCCTTTCTCTCTCCTCCCCAAGTGACCTTAGGATTGCCACTTTCCTCTCAGCCCCTTTGTGTCTCTGTCTAGTGCACTTTGCAGATTCTGTGCTCCCAGGTCCTAGCTCAGTAGAATTTCAAGGAAAGCAGTGCCGGTACCCACATGGAATCCCGGACAGCTGGCCCAGGACCAGAGGCACAGGCAGCAGGGTGGGTCCCCACAGAGCTGCACGGTGGGCACCAGGCAGATTGGAGGAACGAGGAACCACTCCCCTGAGTGTCTTCAGCCCCAGGTGAACCAGGGAGGAGTCAGCAGGCTGGGCTCAACCCACCAGCCCCTCCCTTATCCCTGCCTCAGGATCATCATCCTAGAACTTTCTGTATGTGCTAAGCAACCACCGAAGAACCTGACTAACCACCTGGAAACTTCCCCTCATCACGCCTAATTACACATGACTCCTGCCCCAAATTACTCGTGTATTAAAATAGCTAAATGAGCCTTAACCGGCTTGAATCCGGGATCCTTTTCAGGTTCGCCGAGTCCCTCTGGGATCCTCACGCATGCCAGACTTCCCACAGGGGCCTGACTCCACCGTTCCCCGCACAGCTCCTGAGACTCATTCCTTCTTTCAGTCCTGACAGCAATTCCAGAGACACCTTGCAATTTAGGTGTCTCCAGGCTGTTATTATAACACAGACTACCTGTCATTTTCTGCCGACATCTTTTTCATTGTCTGCATAGCGTTTACAACTGTTGGATTCTTTGCCTATCATTATTTTATTAATTGATTGATTGGTGTTCATTATTTTTCTACTTGATCAGGAATACATTTATACCACAAGATCACATATATGAAAAACAGAGGCACAAACAGCTAAGGGCGTATTTCTCCCTGCATTAATACCTGCCACTTCCACGAAGACACCTTTCTCATTCTCTATTCCACCAGCTCTGTGATGTTGGTGATGTTTTCATCCTTGCTGATATAAGACCTCAGGGTGGCTGCTCCAGCTCCGGCTATCACACCTGTATTCAAGAGGAAAAGAGCCTCATGAATCCAATGGTTTTCTTTTCTTTACAAGAGCAAAACTTTCCTAAGAAGCACCTCACCCATTGACTCTCACATTGCACGGACCAGGCCTGAGCCACACAGTCAATCCCTGCTGAGAAGGACCTGGGAAACACAGGTGCTTGTTATTCAGTGAACATAGAAGCCAAAGCACAGGTAGAAGGTGGCAGGGGTCTTCTGCGTCTGTAAACCCAGTGTTTACTGAACAGCTGAACCAACATGATGAGCAATTCACTTCAAGAAGGCTGTGTCTTGTTCCTGCTGAATTCCCAGCATGCAACGTGCCCCTGAGTCCAGACTGACCTTGACTCTGAGCTCAGCAGGGCCCTGCCTGTGGTGGGCAGGATACTCATGACCTTGCTGTGTGTGAGGGGCTGGCGGGGCTGAACCCCCCCACACTGCACTGTGCTCTGCTCACTGGCTTGTGTGTGTCTGACAGACTGCACTTGCCAGGAGAAAGGGAGTGTTTTTTCATTGATTCAGTCTCCATCCTCTGCCATGCTCATGGACCACCAGGGCTGAGACTGATGGGAGGGGGTGACATGAGGGCCCTGGAGTCTCTGAAGCTGATCACAGGTACAAAACATAAGGGTGTCTCCTGGAACTGAGTTTTTTATCCTCAAGCCCACCTTCCTTTTCCTCTCTTTGCAGGCTTTGTGGCCTCCTATGAGCTGACTCAACCACCCTCATCATCAGCGTCCCTGGGACAGCCAGCCAGAATCACCTGCTCTGGAGATAAGCTGGGGGATAAATATGCTTCCTGGTACTAGCAGAAGCCAGGCCAGGCCCCCCTGCTGGTCATCTATTGGGATAGTAAGTGGCCCTCAGGGATCCCTGAGCAATTCTCTAGCTCCAAGTCAAGGAACACGGCCACCCGGACCATCAGCAGGGCCCAGGCTGAGGAGGAGACTATTACTGTGCCATAGCCCATGGCAGTGGGAGCAGCTGGCAGTGACTCACAGTGACACAGACAGACAGGGACACGAGACAGTAACCTCTACCCCAGCCTGGCTGTTACTCTCAGGCTGCCCTCTGTGCAATGACTGTGACCTTCATTTCATCCAGCTCTTGCTGTGTCTCTTGTAGCCCAAGCAACAGGAGAATCGTGTCAGCTTTTCATTTGTATTGTGGTTTTCAAAGATAATTCATTTGAAGTTCAACTATCTTGACACTTGAAATCCAAGCCTCTGCAGACGGTGCACAGGTTCAGGGTATGGAAAATATCTCTAGAGAGATTGGTTCCGGCACTGGGAACCAAGTCTTTCTCCTCTCTTTGAACCCAGAGTGTGGCAGGCGCGCCCCCTACAGGCAGCTGGAAGAGCTGACAGGGAGACACCGTTTCCATAGGGACCCTGAGAATTTGAGCTGAGGATTTTCCCACGCCCTCCCCTGGCAGGCTGGACCCAGGACACTAAGAAGACTTATTGTTAGGGGTCCAGGGCCTTTCTTGTCTTCCTTTTCTCTCTCCTTCCCCAGGGACCTTGGAATTGTTCCTCCCCCTCTCAGCCTCTTCCCTTCTGTGTTAAATGCACTTTGCAGATTGTGTGCTCCCAGGTCCTAGATCTGTAGAATTTCAGGGAAAGCAGTGCTGGTCACCCACATGGAATCCCAGAGAGTGGGGCCAGGACCAGAGGCACAGGCAGAAGTGTGAGTTCCCACAGAGCTGCATAGGGAGCACAACGATGAGGTGAGAAACCAGGAGCCACTCACCTGAGTGTCTTCAGCTCCAGGTGAACTAGGAAGGGGTCAGCGGGCTGGTGCAGCAGGGCCTCCCCTATCGCTGCCCAGCAGTAGCATCCAGGAGGCCCCATATGTGCTCATCAGCTGCCAAGAACCTGATTAATTACCTAGAGATTTCCCCTCACCACACCTGACTACACATTACTCCTGCTCCCAAATTACTGATTTATTAAAATGGCACAATAAGCCTAAATGGCTTGAATCCGAGACCCCTTTCAGGTTTGCCGCTGTCCTCTCATATCCTCACACACACCAAACTCTTTCCACAGGGGCCTGACTCCGCTGCTCCCCGCACAGCTCCCAGGACTCATTTTCTCTTTCAGTCCTGACACCAGTTGCAGAGACCCTCCCCATGAAGGTATCTCCAGGCTCTTATTATAATACAACCTGCCTGTTATTTTCTGTCTGCATTTTTTTCATTATCCCCATAGCACTTACAACTGTAGGAATCTTTGCCTGTTATTATTTTTATTAATTGATTGATTTGTGTTAATGATTTACTTAATTGGTCATGAATGCTTTTTTACCACAAACACACACATAAAAAACAGAGGCACAAAGAGCTAAGGGCGTATTTCTTCCTGCAATAATACCCACCGCTTCCACGAAGGCACCAGGATCTTTTTCACTTTCTGTTCCACCATCCGTATGATGTCGGCCTTGTTTTCGTCCTTGCTGATGTAAGACTTCAGAGTGGCTGCTACAGCTCCAGCTATCACTCCCATATCTAAGGGGGAAAGGGCCTCATGAATCCAGTGGGTTTGTTTCCTTCACAAGAGCAAAGCTTTCCTAAGAAGAACCTCACCCATTGACCTCACATCTCACTAATCAGGCCTGAGCCACACCATCAATCCCAGATGAGCAGAACCTGGCAGTCCACGGATAGGGAATCAGGGACCTGGAGAGCAGATTCTGAGGATACACCTGGAGGTCAGAGTCCTGGTGTCCACCTGGGGAGCCCCTGACTTCAGTCTTGAGGTGAGTGTGGGACTAAGGCCCAGGGCAGGGACCTCAGGCTGGACCCTTGCTGGACTGAGGTCAGGTCAGTGGTGAGCGGAGACCCTCACTGTCACGTGGGAGGCTCTGCAGGGCCCCACTCTCGGGGAGTCACAGACCCCCTCTTGGGTCTGCCTCTTTCTCATATGTCCCATCGCCTACTGAACCCCACCTGTGCTCCTCCACACTGGATGTGATGGAGTCCGGGACCACCTCTCACCCGGGTACCTGTCTGTGGCGGGGGGTTGACGCCTCCTGCCAGCTCCCCTTGTTCTCATCTCTTCATGCAGGGCCGCTGCTGGTCCTGGGTTCAGGCTCTTCTCTCTCACAGGGAGTGGGTTTCTTGCCCACACATTCCCCTGGCACCATCATTGCAGTTCCCACCCCACTTCCCTGCAGAGACCCCTCTGGGCTGCCTGGTGAGAGTGGTGTCGGTCCCAGGAGCTGAATTCCAGTTGATCAGAGGCTTCCATTTTGAGGCATTTTCTTTCACTCTCAGAGCTGAACATGGAGCTGTGTCTGTTCGAAAGGGTCTCCATGTCGTGAGAAGTTCTACTGGGGATCTGAGTCTCCAGTGGGTTTTCCCTGACAAGCAGACACCCGTCCCAGTTACTGTCCCTATCAGGAGTCCTTGTCCTGGGCATCTGCTCTGGAGTCTTCCTCCAGTGGGGGAATTGGTAAGGGTCCACGTTTAGGACCTGAATTTTCTGAGACCCAGTGCCCTGTCCATGGTGTCCATGGGGTGAGGCACTTGGTCCCTATGATGGATGCCCACCTTCCTGGAAGTTAGGACTCCTTCCAGAATGGGGAGTGGGAGGAGGCTTATCTGCACATCACACCTGGATGTCCTGGAGGAAGCCATGTGTCCTGTCGAGGCTCCTTTGGAGGCTGTCACCATGGAAGAAGTGAGAAGCCTGTTTATATCACAGGAAAGGTGGAGCTGGTCCCTATGGAGAATGGAGGCTCCTGGGAGGGTCCTGGATGCCTAGCACACGCCCTAGTGGGATGCCCACGAGGCAATGGTTCTAAATAGCTGGAGGAGGCATGTGCGTGTGCGTGTATGCTCATGCCTGTGTGTCTGTGCGTATGTCTGTGCGTGTATGTGTCTGTGCCTGTGTGTGTCTGCATGCAGGCATGTTTCTTTGTGAATACCTGTGTGGGTATGAGGTGCACATGAGTGTTTATGTTTGTGAATATGTGTATATGTGAGTTTATCTCATAGCCCAGGCCCGTCCCGTGCTACTCCTGGGACAATAATCAACCGGGTTCTTAGGTCCCACATAGAGCTCTTAAAAAGACCAATCGGTTTACAGGCACGCCTATGGCACTGGTCCGGAATCTCATGATTGACTTTCACCTCCCCAGGTCCCACTGACCATCCATGGACACCTGGACATTAGGTTCTTGAGGTGTGGTCAGTTCGGGGCTGGCTAGTTAGGGGTGAGAGAGACCAGAGTTGACTCTTATCCCCCAGGGGACTTGAGTACAAACTGGGACACTGGTGACACTTGTGGGACCAGAGGTACCCAGCTGGCCTGTGGGGTGAGTGACCCGGGTCCAGAGGGTCAGGGTCCAGTGGGTGCCTGCTTCAGAGATGGATGTGGGGGTAGAGGGCAGGATCCTGGGCGTCAGAAACAGGATGGGGCTGTAAGGCGTTGGGGAGACCAAGGGCCCACAGACTGGGAAGGCTCCTTTGGCCTGAGAAAGAAAGACTCCTTGAGAGAGGGAGGCTGTCCAGGGGGTGAGGCCCGACGATCCACAGAGGGAACTCGTTCTCCTGGAGGCCATGGGGAACCAAGGAGAGGTGGCTCCAGGCCTGGGAGGTGGACATGTCCACACAAACCCAGCACATATGGGAACGAGGGGCAGTCCTGGGGCTGCTGCCCAAGGCTCTGTTCTGGA
>CAUYQU010034441.1:0-38555 GCA_963574635.1 Cheracebus regulus | reverse complement strand
CCATTCACAATTGCTACAAAGAGAATAAAATACCTAGGAATACAACTAACAAAGGATGTAAAGGACCTCTTCAAGGAGAACTACAAACCACTGCTCAATGAAATAAGAGAGGACACAAACAGATGGAGAAACATTCCATGCTTATGGTTGGGAAGAATCAACATTGTGAAAATGGCCATACTGCCCAAAGTAATTTATAGATTTAATGCTATCCCCATCAAGCTACTAATGACTACCAATGACCTTCCTCACAGAACTGGAAAAAAACCACTTCAAACTTCATATGAAACCAAAAGAGAGCCCGCATAGCCAAGACAATCCTAAGCAAAAAGGACAAAGCTGGAGGCATCATGCTGCCTGTCTTCAAACTATACTACAAGGCCACAATAATCAAAACATCATGATACTGGTACCAAAACAGATACACAGACCAGTGGAACAGAACAGAGGTCTCAGAAGCAACACCACACATCTACAACCATCTGATCTTTGACAAATCTGAGAAAAACGAGCAATGGGGAAAGGATTCCCTGTTTAATAAATGGTGTTGAGAAAACTGGCTAGCAATGTGCAGAAAGCTGAAACTGGACCCCCTTCCTGACACCTTACACTAAAATTAAGATATGGATTAAAGATCTGAACATAAGACCTAACACCATAAAAACCCGAGAAGAAAACCTAGGCAAAACCATTCAGGACATAGGCAAGGAATTCATGGCTAAAACACCAAAAGCAATGGCAACAAAAGCCAAAATAGACAAATGGTATCTAATTACACTCCAGAGCTTCTGCACAGCAAAGGAAACAATCATTAGAGCAAATTAGCAACCAACAGGATGGGAAAAAATTTTTGCAATCTACCCCACTGACAAAGGGCTAATATCCAGAATCTACAAAGAACTAAAACAGATTTACAAGAAAAAAGACAAACAAACCCATTCAAAAGTGGGTGAAGGGTATGAATAGACACTTTATAAAAGAAGACATCAATGAGGCCAACAAACACATGAAAAAATGCTCATCATCACTGGTCACTAGAGAAATGCAAACCAAAACCACAATGAGATACCATCTCACACCAGTCAGAACGGTGATCATTAGAAAATCTGGAGACAACAGATGCTGGAGAGGATGTGGAGAGATAGGAACACTTTTACACTGTTGGTGGGAGTGTAAATTACTTCAACCATTGTGGAAGACAGTGTGATGATTCCTCAAGGACCTAGAAATAGAAATACCATTTGATCCAGCAATCTTATTACTGGTTCTATACCCAAAGAACTATAAATCATTCTATTATAAAGACACACACACACGTATGTTCATTGTGGCACTGTTTACAATAGCAAAGACTTGGTACCAACCCAAATGTCCATCAATGATAGACTGGATAAAGAAAATGTGGCACATATACACCATGGAATACTATGCAGCCATAAAAACGATGAGTTTGTGTCCTTCATAGGGACATGGATGAATCTGGAAACCATCATTCTCAGCAAACTGACACAAGAACAGAAAACCAAACACTGCATGTTCTCACTTAATAGGCAGGTGTTGCACAATTAGAAGAGGTGGACACAGGGAGGGGAGCATCACATACTGTGGTCAGTTGGGGGGGGCTAGGGGAAGGACAGTGGGGGTTGGGGAGGGTGGGGAGGGATAACATGGAGAGAAATACCAGATATAGGTGATGAGGGTTGAAGGCAGCCAACCACCTTGCCGTGTATGTACCTATGCAACAATTCTGCATGATATGCACATGTACTCCAGAACCGAAAGTACAATTAAAAAAAGACATATATGTTGTATTGGGCATAATATTATTATCTACCAGTTGTTGAGTTCCTACTATGTGTCAAAAAACTAAGCTAAGCTCTTCACATGTGTTACCTAATTTAACCCTTGCAATAATTCTATTATTGTAGGTATAATGATGTCCATTTCATAGATAGGAAAATTAAGCCTCAGAGTTTCAGCAACTTGCTCCAGATAAGTAATGTGTGGAAGAGGAACTCAAACCCAAGGAGTAAAATGAAAAAGCCCACTTCCTTAGAACATTCCAGAGAAAAGTTAGAGGGCTCTATTATAAGAAAACTTGCCTTAGAGTTAAGTCTGCCTTAAGTGATTGACAAAATCACTATAGGAGCATAAAAGCAATAAAATATTAACATTGATTCACAGCATTTTGTGTAATCACTTAAAGGTAAAGGAAAGAGCAAGAATCATATAATGATAATATTTTGCTTCTCCTGCTATGGCTCCATCTTGTATTTTTCCCTTCACTGTTCGAGTATGGGATGATCTTGACTTTCTAACATAAAAATATGAATTCTGTTGTCCTAAGTTAATGCAGAAACAGAGACTCTTAATGTTTCCACTCTTCTCTTTTAACTTCTGCCTACTTTTATAAGCCTGGAATATAATTAAATGCTCAGAGAGGTTGCCATAATTCTTTATTGTAGTTAGCTACTCTCTGCAGAAAGTTCAGTTCTGTGTTTCTTTAGAAAAGTTGGATAAATTGCCCTGATGGACCCATGAGCAGATTGTCGAGAGGATACCTGCTCTCTTATGCTAAGTGATGTTTTTTGTCACTATGGGTAGGGGCAAGCCTGATATTTCACATCTTTATTTTTGCTTGGTTAGGAAAAAAATGCATTTCCTTTACAGATTACCTGCTAAGAGCCATCACACCTACTACATGGTGCATTTATAACAAATAGGAGGTCATGTTCCTGCATCACTTTTCCCCTGTAAGTCCAAAGTAAAGCAGTCACTCAACATCATAATTTTTAAGATCACACTTTCATATTATACTAAATTTGTACCTACCCTTGGATTTATTCTTGCATTATTTTAAAGAGTACTCTTTAAGTTCCATAAAAAGTCTGAAATTTAAAGTGTGCCAAGCCATATGCATATTATAAAGAATTTGAGAATAATATATTCAACTGGTGTTTCTTATCATTTCCTTTGCCCAATAGCTTTTCTCCTCCATTATTCTGAAAGGAATTTTAATTTTTGTTTTTATGCATAATTTTCCCATTAGCTTTGTTTTCTTTGGCTAGCTCATGAAAGAATTTGAATACTCATTAAATGTTTTTGAAGAGTAAACATTTTGTTTATTAACTGGAGATGAGTTGAAGTAGAATCTACAGGTCTAAAGCTCTAAGAGTTATAATCTTGGACTTCTTTCAGAATTATTCTGTTGTCAACATCAGAAGGAACCATTTACTTGAATAATTTACCATCTATGCTCCCAAGTGAGTGTTTAAAATTGTCCCTATTTTCTTTAACTTTTTATTATGGATATTTTCATACATACACAAAATTAGAATAGCATAGCAACTCCTATGTATCCATAACTGTGCTTCAAACACTTATCAACATTTTCTCAATTATTTTGAAACTTCCCACTACTCTTACTTTTTCCCCCTAGGGTGGTTTAAAGACAATTGCTGACATCACATCATTTCACCTGTAAGTAATTTTATTTGCATGGAGCCCTTGTTAAAGATTAAGAATTGTACAAGAAAAATATTCAAATGAATGTGGCAATCACAAGTTTTTACCCTGGATATGTTCATATGGCACAGTATTGAGGAGCCCTGTCAAGTTTCTTGTTCCCTTGAGTGAGATGTCCTGACTCAGATGTATGCTACCAGTGGGATTTTGGTCATGTACCTTATGTTCTATGTCCTCAGTTCTCATCTCTAAAGTAGGAATTAAAAACTGTCCTTTAGCTCAGAGGTAAATACTGACTTGTCAGGAGGATGAAATATATAAATAATACAGGTTGACTTTAGAAATCCTAAAGTATTAAGACACCTTTTATAGAACTTTGAGACACCAATTAAATGTGTGTTAAATGGGAGAATGTGCACGTAAAAGATGAATTAAAGTTATTATCTGTACAAGGTTGTGTGTAAGGTATAAAGTTAGATCACTTAAACAAATATTTTGCTCCATTGACATAGAATAGGCAGCTATTTGGAAATAGCAATTGTGTATATAGCATGTAAGATGTATGCCTTTAAACCATTTGTTATTTTAATCTTTTGTCATTAAAACAACCATATAATTGACAAATTTTTTTTTTTACTTTGGTCCTTTATTATTATTCAGTACGATCAAGAAAAATGCTATGTTTTGCACACAACTGCTTATGTTAAACATCAGATCTTTGCATCTAGTTTCTAACTTGTGTGTTTAGGGAACATGGCTGCCTAATATGATCACTAAATGGATCTTCTTGCAGGGATTCTGATTGATCATAGATTGTCCATAGGGATCACAGTGGTTGACTGTGGTCAATAATTTTTTTTTTCTCTCTGAATGATTTTAAAAAGCAAGACATTTTTTTGAACTGCTTAGTTAAACTTAGTTCAATCAGACACAATGTCTCTTTGGAAACTACCCTTTTTTGTGTGCTGTCAGGGATCCAAAGATGAGAAAGCCATGTGCATCACTCTCTTAAGAACTTCCACGTCCTTCCATGAAAAAAAGCATGCAAAAGAGATCCACTACTGGACAGAATAAAACAAGTACTTTAATAGAGCTCCAAATAAATGAAGAGAGAGAAAGGAGCAATTAAATCCAGAGGAAAAGAAGAGTGGGAAAGAAACAAAATGCTCAACTAGAGGGTTGCAATTTATCTCCAGAAACTGAGAAAATCAAATATAAAGTAATATATTTTCTTGCCCTGAGAGACCACTTAAAACAAAACAAAGCAATTGTATGAAACAAGTGTGAAGTCTAAAGAAAACAGAGTAGGTTCTTTTTTTTCTTTTTTAAATCCACAAGCTCAAAGGAAGGTTGGTAATATGTGTGGTATTTGTAGTCAATAATAGAAAAACAATTTTAATAAGAGAAAAGAGAGTATAATGAGGAGTTTTTCTAAACGTACTATATAACATTGTAGGTTTAAATAGTTTCCATGAAAAAAATAGCATCAGATTATAGTCTGCTTTTTAGTCAAAGCAGCTGGTCTCATGATTTGTATATGGTTTACTGAATTCACACAACTCAAAGAGCTTTTTAAGGCACCATGTGGTTGTTCTTGTTTCATTGCACTGCAATACTCAATTGTACAAATCATAAAAGGTTCACAATATCTAATAAATGGAGCTGATGAGATTTTAAGGCCTTCACTCTTGCCATTCTAGTGCTATGTAACAGAGTGTATAAAATGTAAACATTTGTTTTTTTCCTTTTAAGAATTGCTGTTGGGGAATCTGCGTGCATCACAGCAGCACTGGGAGGACGCAGTGTGGAACTCAGTTACAGGGAAGCAGAAGGTAAAGGGTAACATTGACACCCGCCACTTTAAAGCCAGGTACTTTTCTTTTATTCTTCCAACTTTTATCTTAGGTTCGGGGGATACATGTGCAGGTTTGTTACATGGGTAAATTATGTGTCCTGGGGTTTTGTGTACAAATTATTTCTTCACTCAGGTAACAAGCTTAGTACCTGATAGGTAGTTTTTCGGTCCTCACCTTTCTCCCACCCTCCCACCTCAAGTAAACCCAAGTAAATCCCTTCACGTTCATGTATACTCAAAGTTTAGTTCCCACTTACAAGTGAAGACATGCTGTGTTTGGCTTTCCGTGTTAATTCGCTTAGGATAATGGTTAAACATAGATTTACCATATGACAGCATTTCTCCCCAAGAAAATGAATATTTCCCCAAGAAAAATGAAAACATATGTTAACACAGAACATGTACATGAATGTTCAAAGCAGCTATTGATAGTAGCCAAAATGTAGAAACCATCAAAATGTCCATCAATGGATGGATAGATACACAGAACATCCTAACAGTGGGATATTATTCAATCATATCTAGGAATGTATGGATACGTGCTACAACATGGATGAACTTTGAAAACATGCTAAGTGAAAGAAGACAGTCACAAAAGACCACATATTATATAACTCCATTGACATAAAATGTCTAGATTAAGCAAATATAATAGAGATGGAAAGGAGCTTAGTGGTTGCCTCAGGTGAGGTGTGGGAAGAGGAGAAAGAGAGTGACTGCTAATGGCATGAACAATGATGAAAAATGTCTTGGAAGTAGATGATGGTTGCACAACCTTGTGAATATACTAAAAACCACTGAAGTGTACACTATAAAATGGTGAACTACAAGGTATGTGAATTATATTTCAATAAATCTGGTAAAAAAAAAGAATAAATGGGAGATGAAAAGGTAAGAAAGAAAAGTAAAGGCAGAAACTTTTGGCTTTTGCCCTGAGGAATGCATACTGGCTGACTCTAGTAGGAGAAGGGGCCTCTTCTGTCCCTCATCCAGACACTCATCTTAGTGTAGTCTTTTTGTCTTTGGACATGCCCTGAGTCTGGCTGAGGCCAGCAGATCACCGAATTTCCTCTACAGTTCCCTCTGCAGGCTGGCTGGCCGTTAAATAAATGGAGGACTGTGTGTGTACAGGCCTGTGTCTAGTGTTCCCTTGGCCACACATCCTTTCGGACCCATCTTCATCTTTCCTGAGTTCCAATACAGCATTAATGTGACACATAGTGCACATCTTTCCCCAGCTATCTGCATGGCTCCTTCTCCAAGAGTGAAGGGAGGAACATGCTTATTATACAGACAGAGTCTATTGATTTCCATTCAGTGTGAGTCATGTTTGCTTTAATTGGTACATAATCAATGTCCATTCTACTAAGACAGTCAGTATGCTCTTTTGATGAACTGCTTTTAATTTTGCTCTGGCAGTTTGTGGATAGATTCTCAAAGGTGATATTATCTTGTTCATCTAAAACTGGAAATTCTAGATTTATAGCCACATGGCAATGTTCTGACATTAAACTCATTTGAAGAAGCATAATACTAACGTTTGAAATTCTCTATGCCAGTTTCTGTATTTCTCTAATTAAAGAAGGTAATACATAGAAAGATACTATAAAACACAGAGTCGGAGGAAATGGCCATTCAATTGATAAGTGAGTTTCTATCTAAGGTTGAATTATAGTGCTTAGAATTGAATTACTAAGAGAAGATTTAAGAGTGGGTTTCAAGGCAGCATTTATAGTTGAGACAAATTGTTTTCCACTACAATTTTATTTAAGAATTAATCACAAAAACAAGCCAGTTTATCAGGATAGTGTGAAAGATGTTTAGTCAAACATCGATGGCTTACAAAGATTTTTTTTTCTCCTACTTTAGTTTTAACTGAATACGGATAAGTAAACTATATGGTTAGTTATATTGTCTGGGAAACATGTATACCTTACATAGATTCAATCTACAATTAAATTTATTATCTGATTAGAGGATTTTAAACTTGAAAGAAATATTAAAATAATCTAAATAGCACAGCAGGTAAGAAAAACATAACTAATATTGGGTCTCTTAAATCCTACAATTTATACCATGTAGTTTATAAAGCTATTTGTTACATGTTTTAAATTAATACCATTATAATATCTTACTTAATGTATTAATTGAGCTTTTGCATTTCTTTAGAAATCTGCTACATTCTCTAAACAAGTAAGACAAATGTTGTTATACATTAATTGAACATATATTTATTACATTACTGCCTAGACAAAGCCCTAGCTTTACAGAATATATGCACACTAGGGAGCAAGACCAGAAAAAGAAAAGAAAAGAAAAGAAAAAAATGCATTATACGCCTGTATCAAAGTATCTCATGAAAAAGAAAAGGAAAGAGGAAAGCAGGCACTTACAGTGGAGCATGATAGATGATAAAATATAAATATCATCATATAAATAGCATTTTGATTGCAGAGAAAGGCCACAGATCAAACTTTGGATAGGGTGGGTGACATATAATGGGGTTAATTTTGTGCTGAGTTCTAAATGATTAGTTGTTACTATAGTGAAGAAGGGTGAAACTATGTTCCAGAATTAGTGAAGGAAGTGTGGAACAGAGTATGCAAAAGCTGAGAAGCAAACTGTGCAGTACTTTTGTTTCCAGGGGTACTAGAAGACTGGTTTTGTTGAAGCCGAGTTTGTTAAAGCTAGATGAATAAGATGACACATGAACAGAGAAGTAAGCAGAGGTCAGATAATACTTGGGCTTAAAACTAAGGAAAATAGAGATCTGTTGAAGTATTAAGTAGAAGGTATAAAATTCACTCTGATTTGGTGGACAGGGACAGGCACCACTGTGACAAGGGTGATATTTTACTATGCGGTGTTCCTGCCTCAAACCATACAATGGCTCCCATTCTCCTTAGGACAGAATCTAATATTCTTATAAAGCTCACAGGATTCTACCTTTGTTTCTTCCACTCTGATGACAAATAACAGCTACACTAGAACAGACTGTTTCATGCTAAGAAGATTGGCTTCCAGAACATTGAAAATACCGTTTCTGACCTGGGACACTTCTTCTTTTCCTCGTTATCTGGCCAACACCTACACATACTTTAGATTTCAGCTCAGATGTTGCTTCCTTGAAATAACCTACTCTACGCTGGTTTTCATCTACTCTGTGTCTTTGAGATTCTCTGTACCATCACTATTATACCATTGTCATCCCACGCATGATTGCATTTAAATGTTTGTGTTCTTAAAAAAAATTGAACATGAATAAGATATGTGTATGTGTGTATAATATAGGAAGTAAGAATAACCATGCCAGCACTGATGGAGGCAGAAGATATGATTGCAAATTTACTTGTTTCTCTCCCTAGTGGTTATACACTCTGCTCAGTAAATGTTTGTTGAATAAATGAATTGGAATGGTATAAAACTGAGGCAGTAAGTTCAATAGGAGGCAGTTACAGATATGTTGTAGGAACTGACCAAGGGAATGGCAGGAGAGATGGATAGAAGTGAGCTATGAAGGAGATAAAGGGGAAGAATCAACAGGATACAGATATCAGTTGCAAGGGATGATGGCAGAATGTTGGATGGCCTTCAAGTTTCTGCCTTGCATGATGGATTAATGATGGTATTAGGCACTGAAATGGGGACCTCAGAGGCCAAGTATTTATGGAGGGTCAAGATGAAGACTTTGGCTCTACTCCTGATGCATTTTGGGGCCTGTAGGATATACAAGTAGAACTGTGCTCAAGACTGTGGCAGGTGGGTCTGGAGCTTCACAGGATAATTTGGCTAGAAATGTGGGAGTTATTGGCATAGGAATATCAGGGAAAGTATGTCGAATGATAGAAAAAAGCTGATGTGGCAACCCTATTGATCAAAGCATTTTAGGATTGGGAGAAGAATAATGAAACTACAAAGGTGCAATGAGATAATAATAATAGCTAACATTTATTGTGGGTTTACCATGTCCTATAGACAGTTAAACCCACAATAAATCCAGGCAAGTGCTGTGCCGTTTAATCAATCTGACAATGCAATGAAATCTATTATATCCCTACTTCTCACTTTCTCTTTCATATTTTATAGCTTTCAAAGTAATATATGCTTATACAAAATTCAAAATGATATAAATATATAATTTAGGAGGTAAATATCATGTGTAATCCACTCTATAAAACAACTTTTGGTAAAGCATAGTGCATATTTCTGTAATTTTTTTCTACTCTGAACATTTATATTGCTATCAACAATTCTTTTTTTTTAGTATGTTACTTTTGTTGCAACTTACTTTTTCTAAATGATTTTAACTGATTTACCTTATACTTTAAAAGAGTTGCCTGGAATTCTCCTGTATGGATACAGTAAGGAGGCCAGGTCATGCTGCAATGAGTAATCTTTACAGTAAAGAAAATTAGGCTTGTAGGTAAAACTAGGTTTAGAGTAAAATTATAAAGAGAAGGTGGCTGAGTGGTGAAAACTGGGCTCAAAAGAGAAAAGCCAAGTAAATATCATATTAAGGAAGCCTAAAGATGACAAGATAATGTGACAAGAAAGATGGGAAGATTAACAGTGCAAATGCTACAGAGATTAAGTAAGATTTACCAAGAATTTGTTGGTGACAACCACTAATGCCATGACTTCAATGTTAATGGAGTGAGTCAGAGGACACAGCTGAGGATGAATAGAGCACTGCTAAGAGGCGATGCTTACTTTAAACAGCTTTTCAAAATGTTTGAAGAGGAGACGGAGAAAAAGGGTGGTAGTTAGAGAGGTTTATGGGATTGAAGAAGCCTACAATCAATACCATTTTTTATAGATGATAGATTTTGAAAATCTAAAGCTATTTTGATAGCTCATCAAAATGTCTTCCTTTGATTTGTAATTGAATGACTATAAAAGCATTAGAGAAGATGGGTGATTAGATTCCTAAAGATAAAAATTTATCCTAAATAAATGTGTAGCACATTTGACCTTTATATAAAGGTCACCATAGCATACATATGAATGAAGTAGCTATGATTTTTCATCTTAAAAGTTTACTGTGAAACATTTAAGATAGAAACAGATACAAAGAGTCCTACAAGAAATTCTTTATCCTCACCATACATCCTAAAATATAAAATAGTGCCAGATAATTTAAACCCTCATGGGATATCTCTTTGGTCTTATCCCTCTGCCTTTACCTGAATAGTTACAAATATCATGAATTTAGTGAATCCTCTGCAAGAGGAATTCTAAGAATATTTTCTCATTTTGTCATTTTCATGGAAGTAAGATGACAGCTAATAAAAATTGGTATAATGTTGTTTTTCTATTTGACAGTATAAAAATCTCAATTTTGAAACAGTTCAAAAATACATTTTTATACAAGTAGTAAAATGGACTTTAGAGGGTGACTTAAGCCATACCCACTAAGTGAATTTTCATGTCAACCAGTCAGTCTGGGCATTAATGTGAAAGATAAAGCTTATGATATAAGCTAAAACATTTGCTTTGTCTGATGCTCCTAATTTCGTATCATTTCCTTATTCTCATGGTGTCTAATATAACATTTTATTCTCAAAATGGCATTTTCCAGGGTAAGTCTCATAGACTGAAGTGCTTCCATCTGAACCATGCTCTTCATCTATTGGAAAGGACATGCTGAGTCTCACAGCAGTCTAAGTTAGGGCAGTGGACCAGAGATGTGAGATGGAGGGAGGCCAAGTCAGGACATTATTCCAGACACATCAGTGTATATTAAGCTCATTGCTCTTCCACAAGGCACTCTTCATCCATCCAGTGATTTAAATCCTGGTCACGCTGAGATCACTCTGCCACCAGAGTATAACTAACCATTTCCAGTAAGGGTGGAGTGTTTGATTGTGCACAGAGATGTCAGTAATTTTTAGTGTTCAAAGAAAAATAGTACACTTTTATATAAAGAGAAACTTTTTTTAACCAGATTACTTTTATTTTCCTTTTGTCTTTTAAAACATTTTCAATTATACTTTGATTTATTGATCTTTTTAAAAACAAATGTAGCTTTTGATGCTGTAAGAGACCCATTTATTTTCTTTGGAGAAACACTATTTTTAGTCTCATAATCATAACAAATCAAATCAATAGATACAGTCATGTCTTTTGAAACAAGTTTGTATCCACTACTGGAGCATCAGTGATAAACAAGATTCTATCCTTTTCTTGAAGAAGCTGAAGGGCATTGTGGCTGCAAGACAAACAGTTGTGCCTGCTGTTTTTAGTTCATTTAAGTCACAGGATATTTTAAAGGCTGGAATTATAATCAAAGACACATTTAACTCAAATGTCCATGAAATTTATGTGAACTTCCAACTCTTCAACTCCTTGGTTCCCTTTCATGAGACAGGGAAATATCTTAGAGTCTCTGCCCTACTTCCAAAAGTAGTTACGACAATCACATAAGATAGGTCAGAAAAATCAAACGACTGCTTCCCAGCTGGCAGGCATCCTTATCGAGCTCCTATGCGAAGTCTCTCTGGAGTCCACCCTTTATATTCCACCCACTACCACTATCCCATAGTCTAACAGGCTACTCTCCTGCAGGCATTTGATCATCTGACCTAACAGGTGTAGTGCCATCACCATGAGGTTGATGTTGCTAACCAGTTCCTTTTTGCTCCTGTTTCTAGTATTGATAAAAGAGGGTCTGTCTTTTAATGTTAAATGTTACTGTTCTTTTTTCACCTCTGTAGCCAACTGACTTTTCTTTTTTCTTTTCTTTGTTTTTTTTTTTCAATTGTACTTTACGTTCTGGGGTACATGTGCAGAACATGCAGGATTGTTGCATAGGTACACACATGGCAATGTGGTTTGCTGCCTCCATCCCCCCGTCACCTACATCTGGCATTTCTCTCCATGTTATCCCTCCCTGACCCTCCCACCCGCCCCCCATTGTGTCTCCCTTGGCCCTCCACAACAGACCCCAGTGTGTGATGCTCCCCTCCCTGTGTCCATGTGTTCTCATTGTTCAACACCCTCCTATGAGTGAGAACATGCGGTGTTTGATTTTCTGTTCTTGTGTCAGCCAACTGACTTTTCAACCAGGATTGCTGGAAAAAAGATAGGATGTCCAGTTAGATTTAAATTTAATTTAAAATTTTTAAATTATAAGTATGTCTCTAATATTGTATAGCACACAGTTATGCTGAAAATGTTTATTTGTTGTTTATCTAAAATTCAAATTTATCTGAGAATCTTAATTTTTTCCTCTGTAAATCCTCTAACATGGCATTCAATAGCTCAGAGCCCAAGTGACCACTAAGCTTTTGGTCATTGGATATTATTCAATCTCTATTGAGTTTATAGCTCCCTCTGCTGGGAAGTCACACCAAATCTTTGACTATAACTCTGAGGCTGTGAGCTTGGAGGGATGGATGGTGCTGCGAGAATGTATACATTGGTTGTAGGGTATAGTGAGCAGATCACTTTGCATGAAGTAGGGAGTAATTTGAAGATTTAGGTTGAAATTTTTTTTACATAAGTTGTTTTATAGTGAAGAAATTATTACAGCCTTATGAAGTCAATTATTCTTTGACTAATTTTGAAATCATGTCAGTATTTTCTTTTATTTAACAATAAATATATATCAAGCTCTTTTGCTATTCCTTTGTACTGCCTTTCAGCAAACTTGAAGCTATCTTTAGTGTCCTGTTTTGTAACTTTTAGAGATCAGAAGAAAGAAGTAAGTTATGATATTCAGGGATTATTGTTCTAGCAATAGACAATTTGAAAGCACTAGATGGAGAAAATTGCTACTAACAGTTTAATATTCTTACTATGTTTTGCCTTATTGTGAGAGTTGCTCATATCTTTTTCAGAGTGACTTGACAGGCATATGCTACAAAGTTGCTGAGTTGTACGAAAGTATTTATAGTAAAGATGCCTCTTAACTTTAGCAACCAAGCAGTATGAAAATGGACCGCTCACAGTTTGACCAAGCTGATGGCCACTTTTACAGGGCAGAGTATCCTGGTCAATATATTACGAGTGGGTTTCCCTCTGGTGGTCAGCAACAAATTATCCATAGTTTCTTGAAATGTGAAGAGAAACATGCATAATTCATTGGGTGGAAAACTAAAGTCCTAATCTGGCACATTCATGATATATTCTCCTTGAATTACAGTTTTGGTGAACTGAGGAACAATATTTGTTGGATAAAGAAAGAACGATGGAGCCCTAAAATTTCTCAGATGCTGATAGGCTTCTGGTGCTTGTATGGTGGGGATTGCATTCTTTGGTCACAGAATTAGAGGAGAGACATGCTCTCAGCCATAATTCTAGTAGCAGTAGATTCTGGGACCTGGCTACATGTTCAGGTAGACAAGGTGCAGCCTGCAGTCCTCATCAGGGTCGAAGAACATTCTGAAGTTGCTGGGCTCTTGGTCAGCATCTGGAAAAATAGTCTATTAAAAATGGGCGCCTAATTTCAGATACAAGGCAATGTTCCAGCTGTTACAGGTAGATAGGCATGAGTGGGGCAGCAGATGCCTCTCCCTTCACCCACTAGAAATGTCAGGTGATGATTCAGTAATTATTTCGTTGCCTCTCTCAAAGTGATAAATTGTCAGCCCGCACCAGGGAGAGGTGATTTCCTGATGGCCCACACCTGTTAATATTAAAATGTTAATTAAAAGCAGATCCCAGGAAAAAGCAACCTCCTGGTCATGCAGGTTAAGAGACAAAAATGGTGAAGTATGATCTTTAAGGTAGGTTCCACCAGAAAAATGAAGAAAGCCTCAGATGGGCGTGTGTGCAACTCCCTTGGGACGTGTGCATGCTCACTTCCCAAGGGTAAGGAGGACTCTGCTCATGCGGGCAGCCCACCCTAAGGGAAGACTCACGGGAAAGAGGTGAGCCTATAAAAGTCCTAGGATCATGGTTAAATCGGGACTTGACCTCTCTCTTTAACCTTCACACACCCTCTTGGCTCTCTTCCAAGTGAACTTTCCTTTCTTTCCTGTTTTAATGCCTTTTAAATTAACTTCCACTCCTGCTCTGAAATTTGCCTGGGTCTGGTCTCTTTTTCTGCTTTATGCCTCTCAGTTGAATTTTTTCTTCTGAGGAGGCAAGGGCTGAAGTTGCTGCAGAGCCTGAGGATTTGCTGCTGGTAACTCGGGGTAACTTAGATCTCTTCCACCACTAACACAGCCACAGGAAGAGCAACCAGAAGGAGCAAAGCAGAATAACAGATAGCTAGTCAGTATGTAAGGGTGTGGGGCATGCTTTGCAGCTCCGTCCTGTGGATTGAGTCCACTTGTGGCTCAGATATAAGGAAGTTTTCAGGTGCTGTTGGGGAAGGTCAGTGGGGTTGCACAACTTGGGCATCTAGAAACTGGGATTGCCCCCAAAATCTCAGGTCTGAAGAATGAGAGAGGAATAGCTTGGGCAGAAGGTATTATATAATGTCAAGAGTTGCAAACTGGTAGCCCTGCAGGTGTTTTGGATGACTGTGCAGTATGGAAAGAAATCAGGACATGGGGAGGCTGAGCATGTTCTCTAGTTTGCCACAATTGCCATCAGTACTTGTGGCCTCATGCAGGCAGCTTCATATCTTCAGACAGGCTGCTGGGCCCTTAATGACATTTGGGGCTTTTGATTTACACTTTACTTTTGTTTTGGTTGAACTGGAAAGCAAAGAAGGACCAGAATCTTCTAATGCAGCCAATATTGAATTCAGCTATGCAAACCTGGGTCAATCAGAGGCAGAGAAAGTAAAGTTGCTGCTGACACTGCTAAAAGGAAAACTGTCATCAAAAGTACTGTTATCAAAGACATCTAATTATTCAGACCCAGAAACTAGCTAAGCCTCACTTCAGTTGATGAAACCGACACACACACTTTGTGAATGATCAATTGTGGTGTATTGCATATAATGCATTGCCACTACGACTTGAAGGACTGAAGTTTGAAAAGTATTGACCTTTACACATAAAACCAACAGTAAAATTCCAGGTTATATTCTTTTAGCTCATTCTCCTTTTCCTGATAAACTTTTTTGAGTGGAAAAATACTGGATAAAGCAAGCTTTCCAGGGATTTAACAAAACCTAAAGGCCTATTTTTTCTGTGGGTTTTTGGATGATATCCTCACATGTGTTGATATCCTAAATATGTTGAGAAAACCTGATTTGAGTGGTTAAGAAAAATGGGGCTGCTCCCAAAGGAATGCTAAAGGATACCATTTTGTTGTAACAGCATTGATTTGAAAAGCCACAGTGTCACTGGTAGTGGCTAACAGGTTCTGTTTGAATTTATAGACATGTCCCCATATTAAACCAGGAAACATGACTATAGCTATAAAATCCTAAAAATAGTTTTGAGAAATAAGCCTTTATTAGTTTAGATAATTTACCTGCTGAATATCCTACAGTAGTGAGCTGAAAATGAAGCAGAGGGGAGAGTTGCCTAGTACAGAGCTTGCATCATGACCAGTTCTCAGGAAATATTTTGTGAAAGAATAAATACATTAGTAAGGGACTGAAACTCTATTTGTATGTTAAAACAACATATTTTTCAAATTTCATGTGAGGATTGAACCCATGGCTTATTTGAATGATTTAAAAAGTGGTCTTTAACATATAGCAGCCTAAAACATATGAAGCAATGTTCAACATCACTAATCATCAGAGAAATGCAAATCAGAACCACAGTGAGATACCATCTTATACAAGTCAGAATGGCTTCTATTAAAAAATCAAAAAACTACAGATGCTAGCCAGGTTGCGAAGAAAAGGGAACATTTCTACACTGTTGGCTGGAATGTAAATTAGTCCAGCCACCATAAAAAGCAGCTTGAAGATTTCTCAAAGAACTGAGAACTACGATATGATCCAGCAATCCCTTTACTGGGTATACGTCCAAAGGAAAACCAATTGTTCTACCAAAAAGACACATGTACTTGCATGTTTATCACAGCACTATTCACAATAGGAAAGACATGGAATCAACCTAGGTGCCCATCACAGTGAACTGGATAACAAAAATGTGGTACATAGACACCATGGAAGACCACACAGTCCAAAAAAAAGGACAAATGCAGGTCCTTTGCAGCAACATGGATATAGCTGAAAGCCATTATCCCAAGCAAATTAATGCAGGAACAGAAAACCAAATACTGCCAGGTTCTCACTTATAAGTGGGAGCTAGATGTTGGGTACTCATGGACATAAAGATGGAAACAATAGATACTGAGAACTACTAGATGGGGAGGAAAAAAGGGGGGAAGGGTGGAAAAACAAACTATTGGGTATTATGTTCACCACCTGGGTGACTGGATCATTCATAACCCAGACCTCAGCATCACACAATACACTCGTGTAATACACCTACACCTGAACTCCTTGAATCTAAAAGTTCAAATTATAAAATAAAACAAAATAAAAATAAATCCCCTCCTTCTAAAAAAAGTGGTTTTAAAAAAATATGACTAAGGTTGTTAACCCATGAATGAATATCCAGCTGGACAGATTCAAAGTCTTCTTGTACTGTATAAGCAACACTAGTTGCCTAGTAAGCCAGAAGATAAACAGTTTAGAAAGACACATGAGTATTTGTAACTATTGCCAGAGAAAAAGTAAACCAATGGAAATCTAAGAGAATCACTTTCAAAGGACTATTTAACTGAAGTGCAAAAGAAATCACAGCAATTGATCACACACTGAGTCAAATGTCAAAAAGAATTACTTTAAATTTGAAATATTTTATTTGTAGATCATATGAAGTATTTCCAAGAGGAAAACATGGCTTATATCTGGAACATATCAGGTTTCTTTTTTCCTTCTTTTTTTGACCTTCATGAGTTTCACTTTTCTTTTACTTGTTTCTCTACTGGTGGCTTTTTTGAGTGCTTAATGCATGCTGGACATGAGGGCTATGAGGCAGGACAAACAGACATATGATTTTCATGTTTCTGGAAAGCTAGGAACAAAACTTACTTGTGCTTATAGTAAAAAACTTACTTCCAATGCTTGTAAAGTTTAGCTAATCATGTTCCACTAATATAAACTCAGGTCCTATTGGATGATTTTTAATAGAGAGGATACAATAACAAGATTGTCAATATTTTTCAGAACAAAATTGCTCCTGAGAAGATGAAAGGGATTCAGGTTTGAACAGTTGGTATGAAAATATGTTACAACTGAAATTACATGTTTCAAAACAAGAGCAATGAGACAGAACTGACTTTGGAGACATCACCAACAGGGTGACATTTAGTCACAGGCATGTTTGCTATCATTGACAAGCTTAGATATAACTGCATTCATATAAGAAATGACAACTCTGGGAGAGTCAGCAAAATAACAGTTTTCCGTATGTTTCTCTATTGAAGTGTCTTCACTCTGAATAGATGCTTTATGCGGGTCAGCATTGCTTATGCCAAGCTGCTGCCCAGGAAGTGAGCACATGGTTGCTGATTACATTAAAAACAGTTGAGGTTCTTATACATCCATCCAGACCTTCATCAGTTTTTGCCTGCACACATGCACACACATAGTTATGCACACATACCCCTTCCAAATCTTTTAGGGAGTGTTTTTCCTTGAGGTGACCCTTAATGATTATTTCAATCTAGTTCTACCTGTATAATTATGTTGGAACTATTGCACCATGGGATTAAATGACTCAAGCAAATTATATCCTTTTATGAAAGCCCTTATTAAAAGTAGAGTGTATCATTGCAAAGTAAAATAAAATAACAATTAATATAGATCCATAAAATGAAAACTATTAAAAATATTTGTATATAGTATTATAATTTTAGATAAAACTCTTAAGATGAATAAGATTTAATATAATCACCTCCTTATTACCTCTCAGAAAGAAAGGAGAGCAGTACAATTTCCACTGCATCTAACTGGACATCTGGAAAGCACTTCTATCATAAAGGGACTAGCTAGATCAATTCTCTATTGCTGGCTTCTGTGAAGGTGTGATATTATTGATAACACAACACTAAGATGAAATGAGAATTTGCCAACTACATCTGCAACATCTGTTCTATCAAGTGCTTTTAAAGGTAATATCCTCATTTTAATTAACTTATCTGTAGTTCTACCTAGATACGAAAAAATGAAAGAAGAAACTGAAGTAAACATCTGGAGGTAGGCAGTTTGCCCATTAAATATAACAATGACAATGGTGATTGTGAATTATTATAATGACAATGATGATTGCCAAATTATTATTTCATTGTTCTTAATGTTCCCCTGTAAACACAAGAGACTACTAGCTATAAACTCTCTATAGAGCAGGCCTCCCCAGAAGCAGAAGCCACTATGCTTCCTGTACAGCCTGCAGAACCATGAGCCAAGTAAATCTCTCTGATTTATAAATTACCCAGTTTCAGGTATTTCTTAATAGCAATGCAAGAATGAAATAATACACAAACTATACTACTCAATCTGGATTTTGATATTGATAGAGAAAAGAGTCCGATCTGAGAATTTGCCAACTACATCTGCAATATCTATTCTATGCTATGCTTTTAAAAGCAATACCCTCATTTTAATTTAACTTATCTGTAGTACTACCTACAGATAATTTTGGGATCAGCTGTCACTTGTCTGTGGGTGATACTTGCAGGTGATGAAATAAATAAGCATTAAAAAAATAAATACTAAAGGGAAAATTTAGAAATATGTTTTAATGCTTAAGTAAAATTCTTTGCTGTCGTTATGAACATATGAGCTCACAGTAGTGATTTAATAATGCAGACATAGTCTCTTTTGGTGAAATAGTTTCTAAGTTATACACATAAATATAGGTACAGATGTAGCAGGAAGCATATTCTAAAGTTTTTGGTGACTTTAGATATATTAGGGGCACTGGTATTTTAGGTCTGAGGGCTAAATAGAGCTTATAGGAACTAAGTGTGACTATAAAAGGGCAACATGATGGATCCTTGTGTTGACTAAAAGGCTCAGACTCTTTTTTGTATCAGTATCTTGATTGTAACACTGTTCCATAGTTTTGTGTATTAGTTCATTCTTCCATTGCTATTAAGAAATACCTGAAACTTGGTAATTTATAAAGAAAAGAGGCTTATTTGGCTCATGGTTTTGCAGGCTACATAGAAAGCATAGTGGCTTATGCTTCTGAGGAAAACTCAGGAAACTTACAATTGTGGTAGAAGGCAAAGAGGTAGTAGGCGTCTTACATGCCAAGAATAGGAGCAAGAGTTGGGGGGAGGTGCTACACACTTTTAAATGCCCAGGCATCATGAGAACACACTATCAGGACAGTATGAAAAGGGCAGGTGCTAAACCATTCGTGAGAAATGTGGTCCCAGGATCCAATCACCTCCCATGTGAACATGGCCCCACTTCCAAGACTGGGAATTATAGTGCAACATGAGATTTGGTGGGGACACAGATATGAACCATATCATTTTGTAAGATGCTACCATTTGGAGAAACAGGGCTAAGGGTCCATGAGATCACTCTATATAATATTTTAAAACTACAGTGGTATAATTTTCTCAAAATAAAAAGTTAAATAATACTTCTTAATTTTAAGTTTAATTTAATTAATTTTTAAACCTATGAATCTTTTCTCATACTTTTGGGATCAGCTGTCACTTGTCTGTGGGTGATACCTGCAGATGATGAAATAAATAAGTGCTGAAAAATACTAAAGGGAAAATTTAGAAATATGTTTTAGTGCTTAAGTAAAATTCTTTGTTGTTGTTATGAACATGTGAGCTCCCAGTAGAGATTTAATAATGCAGACATAGTTTCTTCTGGTGAAATAGTTTCTAAATATCTTCTAATTATACACATAAAATATGGATAGAGATATAAAATTATAATCTCTGACCTTAAAAAATTGTCTATCAGTAATAAGAAAATTTGGAAACTGGCTTAAATTATTCTCAAGTCTCATAAGAAAAAAGAATCAGTTTAGGTATTTTGGAGATCAATCCTCTGGCTGAGGATGTCTAGAAGTGACAACGAATATGAGCAAATTCTGCTTAATGATAGCAGACAGTTACTATGGTAGAATCAGAAGAAGTTTAGATGAGATACGTCCAGTACTTGGGGCCAAGAAATATGGGACTAAGTGAAAAGACAAAACCTACGTTTGTTGGTGTACCTGAAAGTGATGGGGAGAATGGAACCAAGTTGGAAAACACTCTTCAAGATATTATCCAGGAGAGCTTTTTCAACCTAGCAAGACAGGCCAATATTCAAATTCAGGAAATAGAGAGAACACCACAAAGATGCTCCTCAAGAAGAGAAACCCCAAGACACGTAATCATCAGATTCACCAAAGTTGAAATGAAGGAAAAAATGTTAAGGGCAGCCAAAGAGAAAGGTTAGATTACCCACAAAGGGAAGCCCAACAGACTAACAGTGGATCTCTCTGTAGAAACCCTACAAGCCAGAAGAAAGTGGTGGCCAATATTCAACATTCTTAAAGAAAAGAATTTTCAACCCAGAATTTTATATCCAGCCAAACTAAGCTTCAGAAGTAAAGGAGAAATAAAATCCCTACAGAAAAGCAAATTCTAAGAGATTTGTCACCATCATGCCTGCCTTACAAGAGACCCTGAAGGAAGCCTAAAATATGGAAAGAAAAACCTGGTACCAGCCACTGCAAAAACACACCAAATTGTAAAGACCATCAGCACTATGAAGAAACTGCATCAACTAATGGGCAAAATAACCAGCTAACATCATAATGATAGGATCATATATACACATAACAATATTAACCTTAAATGTAATGAACTAAATGCCTAAATTAAAAGACACCAACTGGACCATTGGTGTGCTGCATTCAGGAGACACATCTCATGTGCAAAGACACACATATGGTCAAAATAAAGGGATGGAGAAAGACTTACCAAGCAAATGGAAAAACAAAGGTGGTGAGTTCGGGGGAGTTGGAACATCATGCTACCTGACTTCAAACTATACTACAAAGCTACCCTAACAAAAACAGCATGGTACTGGTACCAAAACAGATATATAGACCAATGGAACAGAACAGAGGCCTCAGAAATAATACCACACATCTACAACCATCTGATCTTTGACAAACCTGACAAAAACAAGCAATGGAGAAAAGATTCCCTATTTAACAAATGGTGTTGGGAAAACTGGCTAGCCATATGCAGAGAACTGAAACTGGACCTCTTCCTTACACCTTATAAAAAATTAACTCAAATGGATTAAAGATGTAAATGTAAGACCTAAAACCATAAAAACCCGAGAAAAAACATAGGCAATGCCATTCATAGGCATGGGCAAGGGCTTTCTGACTAAAACACCAAAAACAATGGCAACAAAAGGCAACATCGACAAGTGGGATCTAATTAAACTAAAAAGCTTCTGCATAACAAAAGAAACTATCATCAGAGTGAACCAGCAACCTACAGAATGCAAGAAAATTTTTGCAATCTATCTATCTGACAAAGGCCTAATATCCAGAATCTAAAAGGAACTTAGACAAATTTACAAGAAAGAAACAAACAACCCCATCAAAAAAAAACCTTTACCATATCCCTGGTGAAGGATATGAACAGACACTTCTCAAAAAAAGACATTTATGCTACCACAAACATAAGAAAAAAAGCTCATCATCACTGAGAAATAGAAATCAAAACCACAATGAGATACCATTTCATGCCAGTTAGAATGGCAATCATTAAAAAGTCAGGAAACAACAGATGCTAGAGAGGATATGGAGAAATGGGAATGCTTTTACACTGTTGATGGGAGTGTAAATTAGTTCAACCATTGTGGAAGACTGTGGTGATTCCTCGAGGATCTAGGAATAGAAATTCCATTTGACCTAGCAATCCCATTACTGGGTATATACCCAATGGATTATAAATCATTCTACTATAAAGACACATGAACATGTATGTTTATTGCAGCATTATTCACAATAGCAAAGACTTAGAACCAACCTAAATGCCCATCAATGATAGACTGGATAAAGAAAATGTGGCACATAAACACTGTGGAATAGTATACAGCCATAAAAAAGAATGAGTTCATGTCCTTTGCAGGGACAAGGATGAAGCTAGAAACTATTATTCTCAGCAAAGTAACACAGGAACAGAAAACCAAGCATAGCATGTTCTCACTCATAAGTGGGAGTTGAACAATGAGAACACATGGTCACAGGGAGCGGAATATCACACACTGGGGTCTGTCAGTGGGTGGGGGGCAAAGGGAGAGATAGCATTAGGAGAAGTACCTAATGTAGATGATGGGTTGATGGATGAAGCAAACCACCATGGCACGTGTACACCTATGTAACCAAACCTGCACATTCTGCATATGTATTCCAGAACCTAAAGTATAATAATAAAAAAGAATAAAGTAATAAAAAGCATAGAGTAAAACTGCTGAAAATTAAAGTAGAGAAAATAAATCAGGTAGAGACAAATGGCTATTACTTTGAAAGGAACAATGAAAAAATTAACAGTTAAGTTTACTAAAAAATAAGACAAGCCAGAAAAATAAAAATAAAATATGTAAAGTATTAAAAGGAAATAGCTGCTAATTTAGAATTCTATATCTAACAAATATTTTTTAGGGTAAAAGTAAAAATAAAGTGACTTTCAGGCAAATAAACAATTTATAACCCTCAGATTTGTACTAAAGGACACATTACAATGTGTTCTAGTGAAGAAACAAACAGATCAATACCATATGGAAACTCAGAGATACAGGAAGGAATAAAGAGTAAAAAGGATACGTGTGGGGTTAAATCTAAAGCATTGATTTCTCAAATTTCAGTGTAAATTAGAATGACTCAAAGGGCTGAGCAGAGACTTTATGAGTCCCTGCATCTTAGGGAGGGTTTCTGATTCAGTGTGTCAGGTATGGGAGTTTACATTTCTAACAAGTTCTCAGGTAATGCTAATGCTGCCGGCCTGGGACCTACACTTTGGGAACCACTGAGGAATATTCATTGTATAAAAAAGGGTGGAGTTTGAAATTTACATTGAATCACAATCTATTCACATATGAAAAATTATTTAGTGTGACAATGGATGCCCTGTCCAGTAGGTAAAAAAGATGATCTTCTCAATAAATAGTCTCCATAAATGGTATTGAGTAAACAGGTTGTTCATATAGAGAAAAAAATTACTTGATCTCTTTCTCATGTTATGCACAAAACACAGTCCGGCTGAATTGCAAGTCTAAATGTGAAAGGCAATAACAATAAAACTTCTAGAAGGTATACTGGAGAATAAATATCTGAGTAATTATGGGATATTCTAAGCAGGACCCAAAAAGTACTGCTCATAGGAGAAAACCTGAATTACTTAAATATTTTAAATTATGTTGATTAATAGACTAGGCTAAGAGAGAGAGAAAAAAGCCATGGACTGGGAGAAGATATTCACAACATGTGCAACTGACAAAGGTTCATATTCAGAATCTATAAAGAAGCTCTACAATTCAATATTAAAGCAATCAATGCCCCACTATAAACATCAGCAACATCTCTGAAATGATGCTTCAAACAAAGGATGTACCAATGGCCCAAACAATGTGAAAACTTAACCTCATTAGCAATGATGGGAAAGCATACTAAAACCATAATGCAATAATACCCTGGTTCAAAGTCAGAATGGATAGTTAAAATGATAGACAATAATAAGATTTCTGAGAGCATGGCACAGTAAGAACACTCTTATATTGCTGGGGGGATGGTGAAACAACCATTTGGAAAACAGTTTGGGATTATTTACTAAATTTGGAGATGCACATCACACATGACCCAGAAATTTTCAATCCTAGTTCTCTCCGTGTGCACCAAAAGACATGTACCAGAATGTGCATACATAATGATTCATAAGAGTTCCAAACTGAAAACAACCCAAATTTCCCTCCACAGTCGAATGGATAAACATATTGTAGTATGTATATAAAAATGCAATTCTATGCATCATTACTGAATATGAGAGAACTACATACAACAACATGGACAAATCACACAAAGATAATATTGAATAAAAGAGGTCAATGATACCATTATATATGAATGATTACATTTAAGTTCAGAAACAGAGAAACTAAATTGTAGTTGTTTAGTTGGTAAAATTAAAGAAAACAAAAAGGATTACTGTTAAAGACTGTGTGGTTTCCTTTCTTGTAAAGAGGCCAGTAGTTAGGAGAGGCTGGAAGGGGGCTTTCTGGCTACTGACAATGCTCAGATTCTTAACCTGGTTGGACACTTACATGTGTGTTTGGCTTGTAATATAGAAGTGAGCTGTACATCTTTATATTGTACTCCGTTTCGCACATATATTTTATTTAACAATAAATGGGATAAAATGTTTTAAAACGTAAACTACTTACTCTATTCATTTTAAATTTAGCAGTAAACCAAGCTTTCCTTTCTAGTTGCTTGAAAACACCTGAAGTCCTTGATTTAATTATTTTTCCAATAATGCTTTAATTAATCCTTTTGTTTAGTTAATTTATTCTCATATTCCAGTTCCTACATTACTTTGCATTAATTTGGCAAGGTAAATTAATATTGAATGAAAATAAATGCTCTGACGTCATTTGAATAAACACCTTGTTTAATTTTAGAGGGCTTTGTATATTTTGGTTTCAGAACTGAGTTCAAATGTACAAGTAGAGAAAGAATAATAGTATAATCATTAATAGTTTATAAATATGATTTAAAAATCTTATATATACCTAACTGATGTACTCCAACAATCCTACTGGGTGATAGAAACCATTTCTCTCTTATGTTTATATGTTAAAATGAATCTATTTGAAGCAATTCTATTATTGGTAAATAATAAAAATGCCATCCTTCAATATTGGTTGTATCATACCCTGGGCCAGAAAAATAAATTTTATTTTATAAATTCCCTTTATAATATGTCCATCTCAAGAAACAAGCAATTGGTTTTTCATCAAGGTGAAATATCTGAGTTTTAACTCCATTTACAGGCTAACAAGTTAGCTGGCTATAGTTTCATGGCAAACTCCTGGCTTAGAAATATTTTCATATTTTTTTCATCCTTTTTCAAAGGATTTTGTCACTCAGGCATAGCGGGCAGTATGAGCATCTGCATAACTTGCACTGACCACCTGAGCTCTAATTCCCATAGAGCTAAGAAGTGATACTGGCATAAACAGTGGGTGGCATTACAGTAGAGTAGCTCCTAGTTTAGGGAATTCAAATAAGCCTGCCTATCTTTTGGTCAGGAGAGAGATATCACAGCTTTCAAGGCTTTGTTTCAGATGGAGGTACTATCTCTATCTTCCAGTATCTCCCAAGATTATTTACTGTACAAATACCTTTGAAAAGGTAGTCTAGAAAAAAGGTCAGTTATGTGCCTTGCTCATAAGACATGCAGAAACAGAACAGATTCAGGGAAAATTGTCTCTCCATGGTGGTGATGACTAAAACCTCATACAGTTGATATGAACCATAAATTTTTTTCAACCATAATGTATAAAATATTAGACAAAAAATTTTTTCAACATATTTTAAATGAAAGCCAAAAATTTACATTGCATTCGGAATGCTTGAGAGAGTCATAATCACTTAAAATCCTAGAAGGACCTTATATATAGTGCATATATATAACACGCACATATTAACACATGTGTACATACCTAAGTGGTTTGTTTTCTGCCTTCCTCATTTAAAACATATATTTCTTGAGAATAATGACTGTGTATGTGGGTAATTTATTATCTTATTCTGGTTCCCATATTAATTTACATTAATTTAATTAATACACGCTCTAGTTCTGCCATACAACCCGTTTCCTTCTTTCGTCTTGTTAACACCGTCGCTGTTAGAATAACAACAAAAAGTGTGCCTCTATTTTGAGGGTTCTCATAGTCATCAAATTTGAAAATGAGCAAATAAGAAATGTCAAGTTAAGAACATGACAAAATGTGCTTATCTTCAAGACTACCTCCTATTCACAGAATCCAGAAAAATGCCCCACACCTAGTGGAACTCAGTAAATATTAGTTGCATTGAGTTAACGTTAACTTCAATTCAAGACCCCATTCTACAGTTTTAAATCAAAAGTTGCTCTTAGTAACATGCTCAGTAATACGTGCTGTGCTTTGGAAATAGAAAATATCCCTTTTCCCTGAAATCCGTAGATAGTCATCTTAAGCACAAGGACTCTTGTTCATTTATAATGATATGCAGATGCATACAACTGAAGGAAGGATGGTATGTGTTTCTAGAAATATTTGCTTTACCATGAGATATGAGTGAGGTGCCATTTTTTCCTTTTCAGAATTATGTTTTTTTTTTTTTATGATTGGCCCTAGTGCTCATTTTCATCCTCTTCAACAGGAAGAGTGTATGGTTGAAAAACTGTTATTCATGTAAGTTCCTCCGGAGGCTTAATCATCAACACATTGCCTTGTAACCACTCTGGTCTTTCCTAAATTAAATATCTGTGTCTACAACAAATGCAAAAAGTACAAAATGTTTCCGTACTCCTTCTACGTCAAAATTGCCTCCTACAGGAACTAGAAGATGCGTGTCAATGTGAATTACCGTCTACAACAGCTACCCTCCTGGCCGCCCTGGGGTCTTGCACACAAAGGGTGAGAGGGGCGTGGGGAGGCTGGAGAGCATCGCTGCCCCGCCTGGCCCGGCGACGCCCGCTCCGCAGCCTGCTGGGGAGTGGAGACTAGGAGCACGCTCAACTTGGGGCTCGGGATATTTCGAGGCCACCCAAATTGCCTCCTACCCAGCGAGGCAGAGAGGAGCGGAGCGCGCGCGCGAGCTGAGTGCTTACGTCGCAGCGAGATCTGTGCTGGGGTAATGAGAGGAGTTGGGCTGAGCCGAGCCCTCTTTTAGCAGCAGCAGCCGGAGCCGCCGCAGCAGCCCGGAGCGGCGCGCCTGACTCGGACCGCTCGGGAGAGCCCCCGGGGAGGCCCCGCGGCGCCCACCGCCCCGGCTGCTCCGGCAGGGCGCACAAAGGCGGTGGCCGCCCGAGTGGCCTTCTCCATCCAGGCGTTCGGGTCCCGCTCCCACCACCTTCTCTCCCGAAGGCAGCAATGGCAGGGCCAGGCGAGGACCTGGGACGGCGGTGGCTCTAGCCCTGTGATCCCCACCCCGCCTGCTGGGAGAGGCTGCGGGCTGCCCGCGGAGGATGTGGCCGCGGCCGCTCCCGAGCGCACCTTCGGCCCGGGTCCCCGCCGCCGCCCGTGTTCTCCGCTCCTTCCATCCCGCCCAGAGGAGTTGATGCCGCGGTCGCCGCCGCCGCCGCCGCCGTTGAAGCCGCGGCTGATGGATGCCTGGGAGTGTCGCATTGCTTAGCGACCCCGCCTCCGGGTTTGCTGGTAGGAGCGGCTGCTCTTTCTTCTTTCTTGCTTTGGGTTTTATAGAAAAGATAAGAACATTTTTATTTTATTCTCCACAACGCCCTCCCCTTCTCGTTTGTGAAATGTGCGTTCCCAGAGAGATCCCCGATCCCCTCCCCCCTCCCCCCTTTCCCCCCACTCCGCGGCAAGTCCGTGGAAATGAAGGGCTAGAGGAAGGCAGAAGTTGGGGGTGGGGTTGGGGGAGCCCACGCTGGCACCAACGCCACCAGAACCCCACTGGTGCCTTGTGAGATCACGATGTATCTCAGAGGGGAGGTGGGAAGGTGCGCTATCTGCAGAGTCTCCACCTAATTGGATCACAATAATCTTAAATGAATCCCACAAATATGCCTTTTAAAAATAGCGTGTTGAATAAGTAGAGGGAGAAATAATCTTTCTCCCCCCTCTTTCTCTCTCTCTCTTTTTCTTTCTGGCAAAGATGATCTCTCTCCGCCCTGGAGCTCAGCGCTGAAGAGCTACCTTATTATTAATCAGAATTTCCATCACCACCCCTGGCAGGCGTATCTTTCAGGGGGGACCGCAGGAACATTCACAGTGCAAGGTCTGAGATGTGCGTGAGGGTTGTTTTTGTTACCTCTTGGAAGAGAAGAGAAGAGGACAGTACCAAGATCAGAACCACCCGGGCCAGGTGGGATTAGGGGTGATTTGTTAGGAGAGAGAAAGGAAAAGAAGAGGAGTGCGGATCCCTTCAGGGGTTCCTATCTCTTTAAAGGAAAGAGAAGAGGGAGCCAAAGTGGGGTGTTGTATTTTAGGGGGAGGGGGAAGAAGTTTACATCCCCCATCCCAGTAAAGCTGGGGGAAAGCAGGAGCAACAGGGCACTTGATTGGACACCAAGACTATTAATTTCCTGTGGGGAAGAGGAAGCAGGCAGCAGGAGGTCTGGGGGCTGACAAAGGCCAGATTTGCTTTGGGACAGTCTACTAGGGCTTCTGAGTGAAGGCTCCGGAACGGGCAGAACAATGACTCATTTGCAAGCTGGTCTCTCCCCTGAGACCCTGGAGAAAGCTCGCCTGGAGCTCAATGAAAACCCAGACACGCTGCACCAGGACATCCAGGAGGTGAGGGATATGGTCATCACCAGGCCGGACATTGGCTTTCTGCGCACGGATGATGCTTTTATCTTACGCTTTTTGCGGGCTAGGAAGTTTCATCACTTTGAGGCCTTCCGCCTCCTGGCGCAGTACTTTGAGTACCGGCAGCAGAACCTGGACATGTTCAAAAGCTTCAAGGCCACCGACCCTGGGATCAAGCAGGCACTGAAGGATGGCTTCCCGGGGGGCCTGGCCAATCTGGACCACTATGGCAGGAAGATTCTAGTCCTTTTTGCTGCCAATTGGGATCAGAGCAGGTAAATCTGAAATCCAAACTTGTATTCTCCTTTAACTCTCCCATTTTCCAGAATTTACCCCGAGTAGGGTCATGATTTTGTAGATTTGATATTTTTGTTTATTTGACTTGGAGAAAAGAGAAATAAACTAGGAGATGAGTTTTTGGTGGGCACTCTGGGAAGAGAGGAGGGCTTGTATTTTTACTTTTAAAACTTACTTCACTAACACCCAGTTACTACTGCAGCTTTAAGGTTCTACCTTAACCACATTATTGCACCGAGATCTCAATTACTTAACTTGTAAATAAAGCTTCTAAATGTTTCACCTTGTGAATAAGTTTATTGGGCTAGGTAAACTAGTATGAAAATGGGGACAACTTTTCCTCCTTCTTCCTAAAAAATTTCTTAAACTAGACCCATCATCATGGTCATCATCATCATCATCATCATCCTCTCTTTGGTACTTACTTTTTTATCTTTTAAGAGTAGCCTGGTGTTCGACCAAAAGCAGGTAGTTTTGCTGCTTGGGAACTTCTCTGCTTGGTGATGTGTAGAAGAAG
The DNA here is from genome assembly GCA_963574635.1 of Cheracebus regulus. NCBI lineage: Eukaryota > Metazoa > Chordata > Mammalia > Primates > Pitheciidae > Cheracebus > Cheracebus regulus. The sequence continues at coordinate 8,981 of CAUYQU010034441.1, read as the reverse complement.
GAATAATGTGATGTGTGTCCCTTCAATGAAAGGGAGAGTTGCACCCTCTGTCGCTGAGCATGCCTGTCGACACCGAAAATGTACACTGACTGGTGTATGTGTTCTACACCTGCCACTAATCTAAAGAATCTGTTTCCTGTCTGATAAGATTTTTCATCTTTCGGAGGGAAGTGGAAAATGTTCAGATGTGTAAGTTGGTGGACTTTTTGAGCTCCATGCTATTTAATAGAGGAGAAATAATATTCTTTTTATCTACATTATTATAGAAAAATGTAGACAATGACACTTCTCTATCCTCAATCGGAACTGATTTTTCAGACTGAAAGATGTGAGAAATTTTATAATTTCTTGTGTAAGGTAGTTTCAGTTAAGTCAAAGTTAAATATATTTCATGGGACTTAAAAATGCTACCAGAGCTATGAATCATAAGAAGCTGCCTGTTAAAACATTGGTGTATTTTTAGTTCTGTGAATGGTGACTTTCGATGCATCTGATTAGTTTAAATAATCTCTGGAGCCATTGTGCAGACATTTACAGTTACTGAGAGGTCTTGCAGGTCTTAGAGATTTCCAGATAGGTTTCTGAGTCTTGGTATCTTGGAATGAAAATTAATATTTTTAATTTTTTTCTCTCATTTTATTGTGTTTTATTTTTCCCTGTAATTCTAGGTTGAGAGACACTCTGATTTTTTTTTTTTTTAGGTAAATAGAAAGACAGACTACTACCTGAAGATTCATAAAGCTAAGAAACTCATACAGTTAGCCATTGAAAGAGAATAGTTTTGTTACTTACTTTGGTCAGTTATAGAGATCTTACTCTACTTTTTATCAGGTAGCTTAAAATTTTAACGAATTATGGCATTTTATTCATTGACCACAATTTTTGTTTAAAAATGTTTTTTTCATCATAAAAGTAAATTCTAGGGTCATGCAAACCAATGATTGTGAATAACAAAACTGAAAAATTTTACTCAAGTAAAAAACTAATATTCTGTATGTCAGATTGGAACTTTGTTAATTGAGCTATAATGAAATGGAAACTATGGAAATTTTATATTTATATAAATCTTGAAGTCTGTGAGAGATATCATTATGGGGGCAGATTACATTCAGAGAGGCATACATATACATCAGACCTATTTTCATTTATTTCTATAAGTGCACTAATATTCATGATAATTTATAAACCTAATTAAGATGAAGTCATTTATAGTTTTCATATATATGAGAAGGTAATAATTCTGAATTTATTAAAGACACTGTTTTAAAGTTGTCTATCTCATGATTTTATATACAGGGCAGGTAACTAGTAATCAAATCCTCTTCCTCTGGAAATCTACAATGGAAAGGGAGTTAATAATTGGTATATAGAATTACATTTTATTAAACTTACACATAATCTTAAATACTAGAATGTTGTATACTAGAACAAAATGAGAAGCTGTGTTCTGTAGAAATATCCTGTCAAGATGTCTAGACTTATAATTATGAATTCTATTTCTATGGTTGGAAATAAACAGGTATAATCAAGAAGTTATAGCACATCAAGGCAAAAAGGTATACAAGTGATTTAGAGCTTAGACGAAATTTCAGTTAAGTATATTAAAAAAAAAATCCCTCTTCCTCCCACCTCCCCTTTATCCCAAATCTACATAACCTAATGACAGGGGTTAGCGACAAACAGATCTGTCCCCTTGGCACCTTCTATAAACCTTTATCACTGGAGCATGTGCATAAAAACGTCCTTGACTCCTGCTCTGAAACTCAAAGCACAGCTGCCTTTCTGTTGATGCCAGGATGTTACCAACCTCCTTGACTCCTACAGAAGTCTGCCTCTTTCCCTAGATGTTTACGTTACTGTTATTGCTCTCTTACTGAGGTGGATACGGCAGGCGCTAGGTCCTCTTGTTCCTCATCCCTCCCCTGTTCTGAGTCAGATGTTCTCACCTTCCTGGCCCTGATCACCAGTCCAGCGCTACCTGGATTTCTCCAGAAGGCTGAATGTCTGAAAATAATCCTGACAATATTCTTTGAGTTGTTAAGTGAATCACCTGGCTTTCAACAACTTTCTCAAAAAGTAGCCTGTTTTAAAGAAACAGTGTGTGAGAAGTGTAGATGATTACATAGGTAAATTCTAGAAATGAAGCGGAAGAAAATGCCTCCATTGTTTTAGGGAACAGATTATTTGTAACTTTCCAACTACAAAAGGAAAAACAAGATTTTAAGAATTTTGAAAAAAATTGTAAAGACCTCCAACAGAATTGATCTAACAAAAAGACTATGTCGTGTTATTATATTTATTACAGCACTTGAGCTAGAGTAGATGCTCAATAAATATTTGAGTTGAATTGAGTTATGCATTTGTATAAAAAGAATTCTGAGTAGAGAGCTATTTGATATATGTTTTCTCCTATATCAAATTTGTAGGTGAGTTTTCTGTGCTCCACAGGACACTGAAAACAGTAAAATTTTGTGAGACAGTGACTATAAATAAAATAGTGTCTGTTTCTGCTGCAATCTAGTGCAGGTTATTTTTAGGTTATTATAAAGAATTGGACGATTTCCAAAGCCTTTTTGAGAGACATGGCATCATTAAAAAGACTAATGTAAAATCATAATATTTATAGTGTACCCACCTTCTAACAAATCTAAAACAAATGGAAAGACACAAAGGTCAAAATGACTTTCAGTGTGGTCTGTGGTTCTTTCAAAAAAGAATAGGGCAGGCCCAGATGGCCTGGTACATTTATTGAGCTGTACTTTGGAAAAGATTAATACAATTTTATCTCCTTTTAGAATGCCTTACATAATTTCTGACAACAAAAGTAAATGTCATGGAATTAAAAATGATTTCATTGTTAAACTGCATCATGAGGAGGCCTTCATCCTCCATGCACTGCATGCTGTTTTCCTTCCTAAATGATAGTGACCTGCTTAGGACTCAGCAAATACCTTCAAATGGTCCACATGATCTTAGCAACAGAGTGTGAGGATAATGTGCCATAAAGCTAGCAGAGATAACACTGCTCGAGGAAAGGAAGCTTCAAAAGAAAGTGCATGGCATTCTAGATCCTAGAGCATGCAAGCAGGTATCTAAGAAATTGAAATCCACGGTCACATAATTATTGGAAATATTCATGAGTGAAATTCTGTCACCTGAAACATAATGATGATAGGAAGTGTGAGAGTTCACCTGTAAGTTGTGAGCCTGCAAGTCGTATTTTACTTCTTTAGATCTCATTAGAAGTATGTAGTTCACTATACTTTAGTACAGCAAACAACCATTTCTCTGGAATATGGTTAATAGTCATTAGAAACAGTAATTCTCAGTAACTCTCTGAACTTTAGTATAGCAACCATTTATCCGGAGTCTAGTTAATGCTCATTCAAAAACAAACACAGTTAGAACCAAAATGATTCTTAGTATGATGGCAGTCCAGAAAGCACTGACCACCTTGCATGGTCTTTGTCTTATCATAGTGGACACTGATTACCACTTATAGTAGTGAAGCTCTGGAAGGGACAGAAAGCTGAGTGGTCAGACATTGCCATAATGGTCTGACATTGCCATATGGTCAGACATTGCCATAATCCTCTAACCCAAATTCCTCTATCCTGGAATTTGCCCAAAAAACTTGTCAGTTTGCTTCTATTATGTGGCTTTTTCATAAAAAAGAAAGCATTGTGTAAATGGTAGGTATTTGTGGTTCAGTTTGAATTATGATCATTCTTCCATTTACTGAAATAATATGGCCAGTATTCAGAATAGAAGATTATGGTGATGATAGCTTATAATTTAAAACATAGCCATAGACTACACTGATGTGCCTTAATGCCAATCATAAAGCTATACTCATCTCTGGAATTGTACTAACAAATAAAATAAAATAAATATAAACAGGAATAGATTGAAAGAGTCAAGGGCAATTATCCAGATAATTATGGTGAAATATTCGTGCTCAACAACAAAAATAAAGCAAAAAATAAAAAAAGAAGTTAATTTTTCAGCTTGATTTTTCAAGAATTCTTTTCTCAGTTTGTTAACATATTAAATAATTCCCAACTTTTTGCTTCACATCGTCATACCTAGTGGCACAGTCAGAAGCCCTTCCCTTAAAAATTTTGGAGGCATTGCTATGCTGTTTTCTGGGTGAATACTGTTTAGGACAAAACCACAAATGGCAGGTGTGTATTTCATGCAACTTCTGTCCCAGCAGAGCTTCCCTCTTGCTTCCTTTCAGGGAAACTCTTTACCAAATCCTCTGGAAACTGCCACTTATCCCAAACTGTACTCCTGTACATATCATGGAAAACAGGGGAGGAAAAATGTTGTCCTGAGAAATGTTAGAGGAATATTGTGATGAATCTCTGTAAAAATAGGACAATCTCTAAAAACTGGGGGCAATTATGCAATAATTAGTAAAATAAACCTGAAATAACAGCAAAAACTTTCAGTGCCAACTTTCAGTAGGACATTGACTAAGTCTGGTCTGAGCCAAGCTATTTTCATGTTTCAAAAGCAACTTTAAACAAGACAGAGAAACAAAGGATTTGAGGTTACTACAGTGTCTTGAAAGGATGCCTCAAAAGAAATGTTTAAAGATATTTTAAAACATGAGTCAACAGTTAGAACCTTAACAAGTTATCCTTGGTAAATTAACACATTTCCTCCTTTCTGAGGGGAAGATTAAATTCTCTTACTTTACTGAGGGCAGGTACGTCGATGTCACTATTACAGTAAGTGGAGTTATTAACACAAAGGAAAGGATACTTTGGTATGTGGGATTCTTATGATATCATATAACAAACTGAGTGATTAATATTTTAGTCAAATTAATTGAAAAAATACACTTTGGTTGAGCAATTGCTAGGTACATAGAATTTTAGTAGGTGCTAGGGGCAAATAAAGACACATACTTTGTATTATGAAATGATATGTAACCTCCCTGGGAAGAAAAAGCATGTAAAGCTGAGTAACTATCAGAGGTCATATGCAGTTAATGAAGACACTGTTTACCAATGCTAGAAGTTGGGGATGGAAGGGCAGCTGTGGGCTACTCAGTGTTGTGTAGGAAAAACAGTGCCTGCTTGTTTAACTGAATTCAACATTTATTGTTCCATTTTCATTCATTATTCATTTGAAAATAATTCTATATGTGTTGTAGCAATTAAGTACTTCGCTCATGATCACATAACTAGTAAGTGATTTAGTAACTTTGTGTGTGTGTGTAGACAGTAACCTAAATGTAGGAAAAGATAAATGTATAAAAAAATCAAGCTCTGATAATTAAAGATAATTCCATCTATGGCTTAGAAAATCTTGATTAAATGTCACAAATACAGGCAATTAGGAACAGAACATCAAGGTGGAAGAATAAACTTTCTGAAGGCAAAGTCTTTACTAACTAGATGTTTGGTTAGAGTTCTTGGCCCTGATAAAAAGAGTTGCCTTCCCGATGTGTTTGTATTCTCCCAGCACAATTCTGTTTTATTTTATTTTATTTTTTTGGTGGCGATAAGTGCAAAAGTTTTTTCTTTATTCATCTTCTTCAAAGAAAAATATTTGGCCCGAAGATGTTTCATTTCCAATGATTCTCTTGTTCTTCCTCACTTACATTCCTACAGCAGTAAAATTAAAGAAAGGCTCAGACATCTAATCTTCTGTGCTCAGTGATACAAGCCAGAGAGATGAAATTTTAAGAGTTCATATTTCCTCTAGGGAGGTGGATTTAGCCACTTCTTATTCAGAGTCCTAGGATGTCTTATTGCTTTTCCTCTACCAAAGCCCCTTACTGTAGTGAGGCTGGACAGTGCCAAGGTATTGACTTCCTGATCTCCTGTCATCTGACATTCATATTATGCTACCATGAAAAAGCAGACCAGGCCAGGTGTGGTGGCTCATGCCTGTAATCCCAGCACTTCTAGAGGCCAAGGCGGGTGGATCACCTGAGGTCAGGAGTTGGAGACCAGCCTGGCCAACACAGTGAAACTCCATCTCTACTAAAAATAAAAAAATTAGCCAGGCCTGGTGGTGGGCGCCTGTAATCCCAGCTGCTTGGGAGTCTGAGGCAGGAGATTGGTTGAACCCAGGAGGTGGAAGTTTCAGTGAGTTGAGATTGTACCATCGCACTCCAGCCTGGGGCAACAAGAGTGAAACTCCATCTCCGAAAGAAAAACAAAAAGAAAAAGCAGACCAGTTATCTATTAATCAAACTCTGTTCTGAGTAGGAGGCACCATGGGGTGGAAAAGAGCACTGCTCCTGGTCTACGTGGCATCAGAAAGACTTGACCTCTAACCTAGGTTCCTCTTTTTCCCATGGCGATTTTGAGCAAACTTTAATTTTCTCTTAGACCCTCTGTCCTCATCTGTAAAGTAACAGGAAGAAATCTAGCTCAGAGACTTTGCAATTGTTTAGAGATTAAGATAATGCATTAAGATAATGCATTTGAAATTGCTTTGGAAACCTTAAACTATTACCCAGAAAGACATAATATTATTATTATTACCACTCAGTAATATAAAACACCTAGAGGAGTTCATCAGCTTTAGCATTAGCAATACCCAATATGTAATTCTTCTCCTTTTTTCCCTCCCCCAGCACCTTCTACTATGAAGTGCTTCAGACATTAGAAAATGTGGCTTAATGAAAACTGAGGGGTGGGGGGCAGGCTTAATGAAGAATTTAATAATGGCTGATTGATTTAGTGACAAAGGGAAATTGCTGGTGTTGTGCTACTCAATGCGATGCCAAGATGCCAGTTTTTTTTCTTGTTATGCTGAAAATGTTGAAAAGTAGAGGAAAACGACCTGTTTGTCATTAAGTTGATCTTTGCACTGATTGAAAGCTGTGGTAGCGGAGGAGACGCTGTGAACCCCAGCAAAGAAGCATAGGTCAGATAGTCACAAAAAAAACCTGCTTGGCCATAGGCAGGAGAAGAAGCTTCTCTGATCTAAAAAATTGAGAGGGCCCCTGGTTGCAGGCAGGGTGCAGCCTCTCCACAGTGTGGCAGGACAAGGCTCTCGTCCTCTTTCTGGTCCAGGAATATGTTTTGTATTGCCCTTTGGACTGTCAGGGAAGCCTTGAGTGAATGTTATAATTTTAAAATGATGCCATTATGGCACTTCATTGACTGTTGTGGGTAAAATAAAGCAGCATGGTCTATGCCCTTGGGAAATAATTTGATTTTAACATATACTATTGTGCACCTATAGTGTGCAGGGCACAGTATTTGGTGCAAAGATAGAAAGTGGTATCAAACAGTGAAAGAGTTTTAAGCTTAACTTATATGTCTGGGGCCATGGAACAAACACTGAAGCACTAGAATTTCAGATTAGGAGAGAGAGAGAATGCTGAGGTATCCAGCAGGTAAAGACAATTTTGCAGAGCAGGGCAAGCTGGTGAGGTGAAAAGGAAGAGGGGTATTCTCTATAGATTTAAATGAAGATAAAGCATCTGAGTGTACCAGCTTATTGGGGTTTGGATATGACAAGATCTTGATGGCTGGGATGAGCCTGTGCATGGGTGTACAAAATAAGAAGTATGGTTATTAAGGGAATGGTGCAGTTTTGAAAGAGCCATGGAGGAGTAGCATTGTGTGCAGGACAATTTTTCAGGCCAATTAATGTTTTAGGACAATAGATGTCACAATAGAGGGTAGGCAGGATTTCTGGAAGAGAAAGATGGGAGAGAAAGAAAAAGACACACAAGTACTATTATATTAGGAAATAAAGCTAGGACTCTAGTAGAAAGAGTTAGTTGCCAAAAATGTGTAAATATAAAAGACAAGAAAAATATTTAGTACTTGGTGAATAAATGTAGAGGGAGAAGGAAAGGGAATATTTGAGAATGATTCTTCATTAATTGATTAACGTAGGCAATCCCAGAAGAAAATATGAGCACTAAATTGAGTTACACCCACATATTTCAGGTAGCAAGGAGTCACTAAGGTGCCGATATTCAGAAGGGAACTAGAAAGATGAGGATGTTGCACAGGACTGACACTAGCTCTGGGGACATCGAGCCATCACCAGTGTATTGGCCAAGGGGATGAATGCATGATTCGGCAACTCTAGGAGCTACTGTATGATGATAACAGGGGAACAAAGTCTTATTTCTACATTTGGATGATTGCAGCAGGGAACCGAAGATGAAAGATAATAGAGTGACCAGAAAAGTGGAAGGAGAAAAAGTTCAATGTAACATCACAGAACCAAATAGAAGAGTTTCAACAGCAATGATTGCAGCAAATATTTATCTTTTCTATTATATGTCAGGGCTGTTAAGAACTTTACATATATTGTTTTGTTTCATTTTTGTCCTCACAACAATTCTATGAAATTAAGAGTAAGTGATTAAAAACTACAAAAAGTGAGTATAGAATATGTGATTGTTGAAAGAGCAAAAGTCATACAATTGTAGCAGTCATAGAAGTTAACATTTACTGTTTGCTGGGTGATGCCCATTGGGCTATTTTACATTCTGTTCTATGAGGTAACTATTAGTATACCATTTTTATAAGAGAAAATGGAGGCTTAGCAAAGTTCAGTGACTTCAAGGTGTATGAGAACAAGCTAAGATTAGAAGCATAATCAAAGATCCCCATTTTTTTTTTTTTTGGTATTTGTTAATACCTGTGAGTTTTACCTTAAAAAAGACTTTTAAGTTACATAAATGTGCTCCAAATAATTAATTCACGAATATATACCCTACTCTGCAAGGAAGACTGATTTCATAACTGAAAAATTTCAAGAGGGATTAGATGTTTTCCTTTTGGTTGCACAGGTAGTACATAGTTGCTGTGGGTATCAAAGTCTTCCCCGTATGTTGTCTATGTGTTCTTTTTTTTTTTTTTAAAGAATGAAAGAGAGAAAGGAAGAGGAAGAGATTTTAGAAAAGGAGAGAAAAGGAGAAAGAAAGAAACTGCAAAAGAAAGAAAAAAATGAAAGAGAAAGAAAGAGGAAGAGATTTTAGAAAAAGAGAG